>NW_006498233.1:319998-362535 GCF_000471905.2 Amborella trichopoda
ATTTTTCACACACACTCTATTCATCTCAATAATCAATCCTCCAAAAAAAATTTATTTGAAATCTAGATGTGGTGAAAATGAGTTCCCCACAACAATTAATCTAGACCATTGATTTGGTGGATTTCAAGATCTTAGCCGTTACAAACTCAAAATCATTTCTTTCTTCTTTAACATTGTTCATCTATTGACAATAAACCCATCTAAAAAATTGGAAAAGAAAAAATCCTTTTAAGGTCTCGATCTAAGCATATTAAAAAAATGGACGGTCTATGTTAATTAAATTAAAAAATAGCTTCAAGGTTGCATTTTAAAATTTTTATTTTTGGTGATTGTTCATTAGAATCAAAAGAGTGTATATTTTAAAAGTTGGATCAAACAAATGGTCCTAACATGGTTTTTAAAGGTTGTTGCATTATATTAGTATACAACCGTTGCATGAAATCACTGCCCCTATATAAAATTTATAGCTTTGGAATCAAATAGTGGGAAACAACATGAATGTAAAGTTTATAACATGAGTGCATAATTTTTTTAAATTAAATATGTTGTTTCATTTGTAATTTGCGTAATATTTGTTCGAAGTGAGAGCATAATTTTTAGTACCAAATTATATATTTTAATTTATTTAGGCTTTTAAGCAAAATTTTGAATTTCAAAAGTATAATAGATATAATAAAGTGTCTTAATTTAATTTTATAAAATTTGTAATTGTATGTTACATTCACGATTTTAATTATTATATAAAAATTAATAATGAATCAATTTTATAATAACAGTAGAATGCCAAATTAAAGAAAATACTATATACTTGTATATTATTAAAGATAAGAAGAGGATTGTTTTTACAATAAAGCTATTGGTTATTTTAGAATAATGAAAATTAGCCTCATTGCTACTCCCCCATGTGGAATTGGAAGATGTAAAAGTATATTGTCTAAAGTGCACCCATAAGAACACGTTGTATATTTGATCCATCAAAAAAAAATATTAGTAGTATTTTATGTATAAATATATTAAAAAAAATTAAATTTTGAGTTCTTAATAAAAATTTGTGACAAGAGATCATACACATAAAGATCGTAACATTAGCTACATTGTCAATGACCTCATGTTGTACTCTTCAAATTTGCAATATACACGTGTGAACTGCTTTTTGATTGACACGTAGGCAAGCACCCTTTTATGCCATGCTAATTCTTTCCATCCCAACCTAACTTGGTTCTCTCCGAACCTATGATGCTTCACATAGAGGATAGAGATGGGGCAATATTTTTGATGTAAAAATAATATCCGAAACCGTGCGAGAGGGTCCATACTCTTTTCTCCACCCCAAATTCTCTTGCATCAAGCAAATTCCTCGTCGGCTACCAAAGCCACAAATCAATAGAGGTAAGGCACTTGCTCTTCCTATCTCCCCAACAAATTACTAAATCCAATTATTAGTTTTCAAAATTATGACTTTTTTTTTTTATGACAGGTGAAATTAAAGAGAGGGGAATATTACTTCAATATACTATAGTCCATGAGTTAACAAACATATGCACCATAGCTAAAAACTGGGCATCTACTCCCTCTCTATGAAGGCATACTTAGGAGATTTTTTCGGTTTGACAGTTTAGGAACCTAAAATTTAGAGCCTTAATATTACATCTTCGAAGGAGTCCTAAATTATTTAAAATTTTGTCCAAAGGAGTAAATGGATAGTATATTTTTCGCGGAACTATAAATCTCTTAGCTTTCAATAAAATAAGCCTATTTATAATCTAATTTACCAAAATACCCACAATCAACTATGTTAGTAAAGTACTTGTGGAGGAACTTGATTGAAATATCTTAGTGCATATTTATTTTAAGAAATTATTTTGTATAATATTTTACATGTGGTGAGGTTTGTAGGTCCGTTCATTACTTAAGGAATAATATTTTTCAATTCATTTATAAAAACCTAAAGGTTGTGGATGGCTGACGTGTGGCTAAGACCCTCTGCCTTGTACACATCAGCCTTCCACGTGGACACGAACGAGTGGAAATGAGTCAACAGTACATGTGTCCACTCCAACTTCCACACTCCTTCTCACTAACTGTGTCCCCTCATACGGCTTAAAATCTCTCTCTCTAGTTTTGAAATTTTATCACTTTTTCTCACTTGCCGTTGGTTGTTTTCTCTCTCCTTCCCTTCTCTTTATTTCAGTGCTTTTCAACTCATTCTTTCCCTCTCTGTCTCTGTTCATGCTTGCCCTCCAAGGGAAGTTATTGATTTAGTTAACTCCTCATATTTTGCTGAATGACCCAAGCTTCCATGATCAGTCCCTTACATCCCACAAACTTTCTTGGTCATGGAGCCTTTCATAGAGGTTTCTGCTGTCTCTCTAAAAACAAACACTCAGGGGACTATAGCTCCATGCATGGTGGTTTTGAAAGGAGACAATTTGAACCCAGTTTGGCTATCGCCGATCAGAGGCGCAAAACTGGAACGTTCGCCCAAGTTTTAGCAGCACCCAAAGAAAAGGAAGTTGCGCAATCAAGTGGGTCCTCCAAATTGGCGAAGAAGCTTCGGATTCTGATTGCTGGGGGTGGAATTGGGGGCCTGGTTTTAGCGTTGGCGGCAAGGAGAAAGGGTTTCGATGTCGTGGTTTTTGAGAGGGATGTTAGTGCGATCAGAGGAGAGGGTCAATACAGGGGGCCTATTCAGATACAGAGCAATGCCCTTGCGGCCTTGGAAGCCATTGACATGGAGGTTGCTGAGGACATCATGGATGTGGGGTGCATCACTGGTGATCGAATTAATGGATTGGTTGATGGTATCTCTGGCGCTTGGTAACAAACTCTCACACTTGTCTTCTCTCTATTTTTCCTTTTCAGTTCCAATTTTTGTTATTTCCATCTTGTTTGATGCATTAGGATATGGTTTTTTGTTGTTTTCTTTCCTACATAGTTGTACTTCGGCCTCCAAACTTTCGCATATTGAGTCACAGGGACTCAAGTCACATGACAGAGAATCCCCAAACATATGGTGTGGGTTTGAAATCATGTTTTAGATCGCCATGTTTTTGGAATTTTGACAATAGAGTTCACACTTTTAAATTATATTGAACTACGCAGAGTTATTAGACATCTTAGTGGTGGAGATACTTAAACTTTCTTCTAACCCCATCGTCAGGACTCTTCTCTACTCACTGTGCCTTTCTAACTTCCGTTTCACAGTAAAAATTTTGTGAGCGAACATTAATTTGAACTTTTTTTAATTGGATTTGTGGACTGCACTGTGGACTTCCATACTTTTGATGTTTTGAAGAAGGCAAAAGTTTAAATAGAGCCGAGGCTCCAATCAATCAAATTAGAGCCCAAATATCCTCAATTTGATCGTCTTGACATCAAGATGCATGAACATGAGAAAAAAAATGGATTTCTAAGTTTTGGAAATAGTGAATCTTGTAATGCGTTTTTTGACCATCAATTTTCAAAATTTTCATAGATCTACTTGATCTACACTATTTTTGAAGCCTTAAATTTTATAATTAAAGATGAAAATGTATTTTAAGGCTATCACAAATATGTCCAGTATTGAAACCACATTTCTCGACACTATTTGAAGGTGCATTTTACTTTGATTGTTTAGAGCCTCGGCTCTATACAAACCACCCCCTTCCAAGAAACCCTTTTGTATTTTTCAATTTTGTTGTACTTGTAGCATACTGCTCAGTGGGCTGCAAGTAGCACCAGCCTGCTGTTGTATAAAATTGATAGCTGATGTGGACGATGGCTGGCTGATTTGTACTGTTCCTGCACTCATGTAAGCAAACTCTAAGAGGGTTGAGCAGAGGAAGGGTTCACATCAGCTGGCCTTTGATGGGATGGTAGCAGAGCTGATGCTACTTGTATCATAGAGAACTATATGTTTCAAATATCATGATCTGCTTTTCTTTGCGAAAGTAACACCTTTCCAAGAAGTATTTGAATTTTCAGATGATATGTGTGGTCTGGGACATTATCCGATCCCATTTTACTATTATTTACTAATCCTCAGATTTGAATAGTGGATTGTATTTATGGAAAACCCAGAGCATATTAACGTATATATATTTTATTTCCTTATCATATTTAAGAAAAATTCTAAAATCCTATGAAAATTATGTTCCATGGCATCACGGCTAAATATAGGTTTTCATGCTAATGACTTTTTAAATCAAAGATGTATGCTTTGTGAAGAAATTTATCAGGCATAAACATATCGCGATGGATCTCTGAAGTCAGGCATTTCACATCAGTGCGAGTAATGGACACACTGTATAGATCTCATATTTTATTGCAGAGAGGCATTAGAGCAATATATACTAGGTTCTTTTTTTAGATTTAGAAAGTTTTTTGCAACATATTTTATAAATTTTACATGCTTTAGCGTCGTCTAAAACTTTCGAACATACTTTTACAGGGGAAACTATTTCGCCAATGTGAAAGTAATCATGTATCGACATTGCTCTTTAGTGGAAGGTGTGAAGAACCATACCAATTGTTATAAGAAACAATTGGTAAATAAAGAAATGCTCTAAACAAGAAAAATAGATTAACAATAAAGATTAACATATGGACAAATTGTGTAAGTCGATCAGTAGACCCAAGGATGTAACTTATGCATTCTCTAGTATGTCCTTTAGAGGATGATCTAATTATCTAACTTGTTCTTTAGTGAGAGTGAATTGGATCCCAGTTTATCGACCTTATCTACATAATGAGGCACCGTGGTGCATGCTGTTCGCAGATGACATAGTTTTGATCGATAAAACCCCAAATGGCATCAACACGAAGTTAGAAGGATGCCCTGGAAAAGGTTTTCAAATCAGTTGGACTAAATATGTAATGCAAGTTTAGTAATAATAGGAGTAGATATGATGAAGTAGTTAAGATTGACGGTCAGGAAGTACAAAAAAGACTGCACTTTTGATATCTTGTTCGATAATCTAGAAAAATTGAGAGATTGAAGAAGATGTCGCACATAGAATTAGAGTTGGGTAGGCGAAGTGGAGATGTGCAATTGGAATTTTATGTGATTGCTGCATACCATTGAAGTTGAAGGGCAAGTTCTATAGGACAACTGTGAGGCCAGCTTTGCTCTATGGGGCGGAATGTTGGGCGGACAAACAACAATATACCTATAGAATTAGTGTAGTGGAGATGAGGATGCTAAGATGGATGAGTGACAAGACAAGAAGGGATATAATTCGAAATGAATACATTCGAGAAAATTTAGGTGTGACACCAATAAGTGATAAGATGAGAGAGAGAGTAGACTTAGGTGGGCTGGCCATCTGTGGTGCCAACCAAGTAAAACACCTGTCATGAGGAAAAGGGCAAGGGGTAGGCCCAAAAAGACGTAGTTGGAAGAAGTCCGAAAAGATATGGGGGCTTATGGGCTCATTGAGGGCACGACTTTTAATAAAGCAGAATGGATGATGATGATGATGATCTATATAACATTCAAGGTCACTCAGAATTCCTATTATTATGTCACTCCATGTGGCACATAAAGCTTGTCCTTATTGCTGCAAGATTTAACCAATAATTTAACCAAGATAGATTTTACCAGAATTAGAGTTGTAATTTAACCAGAATTAGAGTTGCAAAGGGCATTTACAGTGATAAGTACCATAGAAATAACATCGGATAATATCTTTTACTTGTCAACATTAATAAAAACAAAATTCAAAAATCTTAATCCTAGTTAAATTCAAGAATCCTAGTTTTTGGAAAGGCAACAATAGAAATATTGCTCTTTCCTTTTGAGAGAATATAACAGATAGGAAAGTAGTGCATGTAACAAGATAGGAAAGTGTATATTGCATGTAACAACATAGGAAAGTGTCTATCATACTATTGTATAATATATACAATGAAAGAACCATCACAATATAAGTGTGGGAATAATAATTTTTCAGAAGAAGTTCATTTCTCTCTCTAAAATTCTTTATGGTATTAGAGCCAAGGCAGCAACCGCCTCTTTCTCTTAGTGCTTTGACAAGCAATCTTGACTCTTGAATTAGGGTTCTCGAATTTAACTAGGATTAAGATTCTTGAATTTTGTTTTTATTAAACATATGTATGTCCTCATATGTCATGCTCGTTATATGTATACAGTGGTCACCTGAACCCATCTACTTTAAGGGCAGAAATCAACGACTTGTCCTTTTACCCCTGGCCATCCCTAGGTTATTACAGGATTCAGTTGCCATGAATCCCAGTCCAAACACTCTGGACTTATGCTAACCTCTTGTAGGTTTACCTAGCAAGGTGGATAGCAGTCGAAATAGTGACTTTTATCGTATCCGGTAATAATAACAATTCATTTTATGAGGGTCATGTTTGAGAAATTTACATAATAAGAAAGCCTTAGATTGGGTGGATATATAAAGTATCCTTCGTGTATGATGGATTTGGTGTAAATGTTGTTAGGTACTAAACAAAGATAGCACCTTCATATGCAATGTCATTAATAGGGAACCACCTGGTAAAATATTTCTCCAATTTGTAGTGGTCTTAATCAATTGCAGAGAGCACCACTTGAGGATTCAGAATCTACTCTTGAATGGAAATCAAGTAGATATCTGAGTAATAACATGCATTCACTATACGATTAGCATAGGACTTCTTACTATTCTATCTTTATAGATTGCTTATTCGAGTTATCTCAAAAATTTTGAGTTGGCGTTAGGTACGTCAAGTTTGACACATACACTCCTGCCGTGGAGCGTGGACTCCCAGTCACAAGGGTAATTAGCCGCATGACTTTGCAGCAAATACTGGCACACGCAGTTGGTGAAGATGTTATTTTTAACAACAGCAATGTTGTTGATTTTAAAGATGATGGCACAAAGGTAATTTCATCTTTTCTGGCATAATTTTGAAAACGAAAAAGCTGATCATTTACGATTCATTACTTAAGCATACATACTGCTTTAATTTTCTTTATTTCTTTATGTGCTTGAAACTGGTGCATATTGACTCACTACTTTGTTATTTAAAGAAACTAGTTATTCCGTACTTGAGGCACTCAGTGACATTTTTTTTCTATTTTTTTTCCTTCCCCCCCCCCCTCCCCCCTTATCTCTCTCTCTCTTGTGTTGAGGATTCAGGTAACTGTGGTACTTGAGAATGGAGAGCAGCATAAGGGTGATCTTTTAGTTGGGGCAGATGGTATAGGTTCTAAGGTAATCATATTGCTGTACGTTGTTAGCATGTTGAATTTCTTAGGACAAAGTATCAATTAATTGTAATAACCCTTTGTAATAACAAATTCAGTTGGAAATAGGTACGTAAGTGCTTGTTTGGACCTAAAGAAGCTATGTACTCGGGTTATACATGCTACACAGGAATTGCAGATTTTGTACCTCCGGATATAGAATCTGTTGGGTATGTTATATATTTTTTGGCACATATGTTTTATGTAGAAGTATTATGAAGTCCTTTATTTGAAATACTGGTGGCTAATTTATATGTTCCCATCTGCAATTTTAAGGACTCTCCAATGCTGCATATGCCATGGAGAAAGCATAGTTTGGTTTAGCTGTATTTTTGTGACCAAGTTGCAAATTGATATGGAAAATATCTTGATGTTTTATGAGCTGTTTCTCCTGAAGGTACCGGGTGTTTTTGGGTCACAAACAATACTTCGTCTCTTCAGATGTGGGTGCTGGAAAGATGCAATGGTATGCATTCTACAAGGAACCCCCTGGTGGAGTTGATGCTCCAAATGGTACGTCTTTTACATTTGATCATTCGCAGTAATTGTGCCTGATGGGTTTGATGCATATCTGAAACATTTATCTTGTAACAGTTGGCAGTTAAACTGTGAACATGTTTTCAACTATTAATGTCTCTGTGTAAGGACGACTTGTTTCTTCTATGAACGCCTCAATGTCTTCTTGTATCTGGATTGCTCACCACCTCCTCTAATTCTTGTTTTCATCATTTGTAACTTTCTCCTCTTTGAGCTTTGTAAGGGTGTGAGCATTTGTCTTCTTGTTCTTATACATCATTATATAAGCACTTTTTAACTGTTCCCAAGCTGATACTGTATATTATCACCTATGACAGCCTGGGATTCGGTGTGAGGCTAAAATGGTTTGGGTGTTGATTATTGCAGCAATACTTTCAACTTTGAATTTGACCACTAACCTACCCAAAAACGCAGAAAATAGAAATGAACTATTGAAGGTCTCACGTATTTATTTGTTGATCTCCTGTATTTATTGAGATCAACCAATACAAGGCTCTTTATTATGTGAAGGTGTTTCTCAAATCATATTTTACACTCATAGTTGATCCAGAGTGTGCAATTCAGCCACTGGACTTTGGCAATCCCAAAGTGCATTAATTTTGTGCTGCACATGCTCCAGTTGTATTATTGTTCCCAATTTTTAGCCACTTAAATCTTATAATAAATGGCCAACATTATGCGCTTTATTTATGAGTCCTATGGGATCCCCTTGGCAGGTAAAAAGAAAAGATTGCTCGGAATATTTGGGAATTGGTGTGACAAAGTTGTCGACTTGATCCTTGCTACAGATGAGGAGATGATCCTCCGTCGTGACATATATGACAGGCTTCCAATTTTTACATGGGGAAAGGGGCGTGTGACCTTACTTGGGGATTCCGTCCATGCTATGCAACCAAATCTGGGCCAAGGTGGCTGCATGGCTATTGAGGTAAGTGCTTCATTGACTTCATTCGCCTATTCGAGGAAATTTGTTTTTGGAATAATTGTATATTTATATTCTTTACATTGCTTAGGATATAGTTCTATCAAGAACTTATCTATATGTTTTGTTTATCTGAAATAATGTATAGATGTTTCCTTAACCAGATGTCTTTAGGAGTGTGGCTGTGCTATGTTATTTATAATATTAAGTTTGCCATTTCTCTGTGTTCACGTACATTAGCTAAATCGTTGGCTTTATTTATTTCATGTTACTGATTGATTGAAATTATATTTGCTATTATTGGAGAACTGCTGTTCTCCATAGTCATATTGTATGGGGAACTGTTGATTCCCTTATTACATATCTAGTGAGGTCTTGTTAAATATCAGTCCTACCCAACTCATCTAGCCCAACCAGACTTTCACATCCTGTGAAATAGGTCTGGATATTTTGCGAAGAACTCTTTTTGGTTGTTTACCTTTTTTATTCTATAATTACATATCCAAACCTATATTACTTTTATGTGATCAACGTATACAAATGAAGCTGCAGGGCAAGTTCTATATGATAGCTGTGAGACCAGTTTTGCTGTATGTGGCGGAATGTTGGGCGGTCAAAAAACAATACATCCATAGAATGAGTGTAGCGGAGATGAGGATGTTGAGATGGATAAGTGGCAAGACAAGAAGGGATAGAATTCAAAATGAACACGTTCAAGAAAATTTAGGTGTGGCACCAATAGGCGACAAGATGAGAGAGAGTAGACTTAAGTGGGTTGGCCATGTGTGGCGCAGACCCAGTACAACACCTGTTAGGAGGTGCAAGGGGTAGGCCCAAAAGGACAAGGGGTAGGCCCAAAAGGACATAGTTGGAAGTAGTGAGAAAAGATATGGGGACATGACCTCATTGAGGGTATGGCCTTAATAGAGCAGAATGGCGGACCAAGATTTATTTAGCTGACCCCAATTAGTTGGGAAAAGGCTTTGACGATGATGATGAGTTAGACCCATTTAGAAGTACTTATTATCACTGATAATTCAATATTTCAATAAAGTTAATGCAGATAGTGGATTCTATTGTTTGGCAGTGTGTATTATAAAGTTGTCTGAGATAGGCAGTTTATATATCAAGCCCATATCTTTGAAAAGCTGTTTTTTAAGTAATTTGCTAAAAAGTACATATTTGGCCAGAAATAGCTAAAAACAGATCAAAATGCCAAAAATTTATGTAAATAATTATATTCTATATAAAGCAATATATGTACCAAATAGCTAATAGGTAATATTTTCTGGATTATATTAATTTCAAATAAGACAGTCTCTTTTAGAGAAAATTAATTGACATCCAAATAGGCCCTTAAAATATACAACATAGATGAAGAAGAGTGCGGAAGAAGAAGGTCTAAAAGAGAGAAAGGGAGTATGAACTACAACATTCTCAACCCAATCCCCTCTCAAATTGGGCAAGCCATCTTGATCACTTATAGTCAAGGTTTTCCAGCAACCTTGGTAAGAATGTCTGTTAGCTGGTCTTCAATTTTCACATATGGAAGGCAAATTTCTTTGGTAGGAACTTCTTCTCGAATGAAATATTCGTCGGTATATCTCTATATGCTTGGTTTTATCATGCCAAACTGGTGTGTGAGCTATGCCAATGGCTGCTTTGTTATCACAATTCAAGGAGATCGACCCCTGCACATGAAAGCCGAGCTCTCGTAATAGGATTTTAACCAAAGCAATTCACACACACCATGATCCATGGATTTGTACTCTACTTTTCTTGATCAGGCTACAACTGTGATGTGGGAAAATTGACAAACAGTAAAGTCAACAAGAAAACAAGCCAAATGCAGGCAATAATTAGAAGAGACCTATGGTTTCTTCCGTAACCCAAGTAGGGTTTCAAAAAGCAGGTGACTTTTCGTTCCTTTTTTCTGAAATAAAGTGACGTGAATGAGCCTTTAGCCTCCCACGCTCCACTTTTATATTATTTTTAATGTTCAAAAGAGAATAATTGTCCATTTTTTGTAACTAAGATAATAATAGTCCATACAAATAGTCAAATGATCCATATGTCCTAACTTAAGCACAAAAGTCCATGATGCTCTTTATATAACTCGAAATGACCAAAACAATCCCAACTTAGATCATCATCATTATCATCATCCAAGCCTTATCTCAATGATTTGGGCTCGACTACATGAATCCTATTCCTCCATTCTTCTATATCACGGACTATGTCATCAGTAAGACCTAAAGTCACCATATATTTTCTTACTGCTTTTATCCATGTCCTTTTGGGCTTTCCTTTTTCCCTTTTAGAGCTTTCCATTTGAACCAAATTGCACCTCCTAATAGGTGCGGTATTAGGTCTACGTTGCACATGGCCACTCCACGTAAGTCAACTTTTTCTCATCTTATCACCAATTGACTCCACACCCAAGTTCCCTCATATATATTCATTTTGAATATTATCCTTTCTTGTCTTGTCACTCATCCATCTCAACATCTTCATCTCAGCTACGCTCATTGATGCAAAATGAGTCTTGGAAATTAAATCCGGCCTTCTTTCGACCTTAAACAAGCAAAAATTTAACAATACTGGAGGGAAAAATATGGCTGTAAATCAAGCCATGGAGAAGAAGCCATCTTTCTTCATTAATAAACAAACTCTATGTAAATATTCAAGTCTCTCTCTAAGGGGACAGTTCCACATTAAATATAAGCTAAAAAGGAATAATAAGAAAACCCAAAAATAGACTCTCTCTCTCTCTCTCCCCCACGTCAATCTCTCTTCCCCCCCCACATTAATCTCTCTCTATCTTTGACCACATCTTCCCCTCAAATCTTAATTCCCATAAAAATAGGAATCTTTCTCTTACCTTATCAACTCCTCCATAGCTCACCCATAACCTCATGTACAAACCCAATAAAATACAACTAATTAAATCCTAACTAAATACCCTTTTCCAAACTTTCATATTTTCTCTCATAGATCTTCTTTTCTAGGAAATTTCTTTACCCCTTACGTGATCAACCCTCTCCCATCATTCCCTTTCTATTTATCTAACAATCCTACCTAGAATAATATCATGGAATCCTACGAACTAGGAAATCTATCAACCTCATCATAAATGAAATAAAAATCCCTTTTTAACCCATACATGAATATCTCTAAAATTCAGTTCCAACAATAAATAAACAATAAAAAAGAAATTATATTGGATGCGATTTGCATTATACTCCCCGGGTTGGAAAAAAAACTCGTCTCGAGTTTTTCCTCTTGCATCTTCATCATCATCCCTTAGTTTTTATTTAGGTAAGTCAGTGGGGGAGAAGGCCCCCTACCCGTTTTTCATTAATAAAAAACTAGAGGAAAACAATTAACGTATAACCTTATGAAAAGGCACTTGCGCCAGATCATGTAATAAAAGAGAAGAAATAAAATCTAGTGGTCTATGGCGCCACATAGTGGCATCAGAGCCAGCAGCTGCCCTCTTAGCAAGGGCATCAACAACCATGTTAGCCTCACGAAAGACGTGTGATGGACCATCGATGAGAAGACAGTCTGGGGCAACAATTGTCAACAATCGTCTTTAGCCTCCATGGAGCATTGCATCGATTTGAAGGACATTCACAAGCAAAGCCGAGTCACTTTCAATCTGAATTGGAAAGCAATTACTTTGAATAACCAATTGAACTCTTTCCTCAAAAGTCAAGAATTCTGCATGGTTATTGGAAGCAAGACCAAAGTGTTTTGCAAAAACAACAATAAAACCACCCGCACTGTTCCTGATAACTCCACCACCACCTGCTAAGCCTAGATTTCTGAAGGAAGCACGATCAATATTCAGTTTGTAATTGTGAGTCTCAGGGAAAGACCACGCTACCTAGGTAAAGGTCACAGCTCTCTGCTGCTGCCAAGTTATCCAGAGGTTACCAGTGATAACCTTTTCTGATAAAGGAAAAGACCATTTCAACTTCTGCTAGTGTCTGAACATGCATGGTAATCCTTTTAACAATAAGCTCTCTGCTGGTGGGTCTTAACTCAAAAACTCTTATGTTGCGCTCTTCTCATAGAAACCAAATAACAGTAAAAAAGATGGAAGACCAAATATTACAGAGTCCGTGTGATTTAAATCTGAAGAGTAACCACCACCTGAGTAGATCAGGGACAGAGGTACCAAGGACAAACCTTTTTCCACATCTCCAAGCGAGTGATCTCCATATCCTGCACAAAGGCATATTGAAATAACAGATGAAAAAGATTGTCATCATGGTTACTGCAAAAGGGACATAAAGAGTCCAATTGCATGCCCCGCTGCTGTAGTAAGAATGAAGTGGGTAATTGATTATGCAAGGCCAGCCATGAAAACCACTTCTCCCTTGGGTGGCATTTGGAGGACCAAAGTGCACGAAAAATAGGTTGTGAAGAACCTTGATACCTAATAAAATCCCATGCCCTTTTAATAGAAAACGATCCATCAGCAGAATGAATCCAAACCAGTGAGTCCTTCTTGGGCTGTAGAGGGAGAGTATAATTCTCAACCTCTCTCCATATATTTGTCAAAGAATCAGATGTGGGATATGGCAGAACCCAACCTTGAGGAGCTCCACTGATAAAATCTGAAACCCTCCTTCCTATTGTTGCCCCCAAAGCTTCCTGAATGTCAGCTTCATGGATAAGAGGCTGACTTGCTAACTATGGGTCCATCCAGAAATCCACCAACTGACCATTACCGATATTCTACAACCATCGTCCTCCCTTAGTTGATGGTGAAGCCCTACATCTCCACGCAATTGTTCTTTGTAAGGCATGAAGTTGAACAACCGGTATGCATCTTCGATGGCCATCCATTTGGCATATACATTGCAGAACAAATTGCTGATTGAGGGATCAAAATCGATTACCCTTGCTGAAGAAGCATTGTTTCCAACCAAAGAATTTTGATTCTTGGCAAAAAAAACTTCCTCCCATGACAAACACATTCAAATATCTGCACATGAAATATAAATGTTGACGAACACATCCTGCACCCAGAATTACAACCGTGGGTCTTTTCTCTATGTGATCTCCTGCTTGCACCATTTTTTCACCAACCTTACCTCTCCTGGAAACTCGAGGCTCAGAGTCATCACTTGGATTAACAATTGAAGACAATGAATCAATTATTTGGTCAAGAATGCTTTGACCATCAGTAGCAACTTCAAGTTCTGAGAAGGGAAAGGCCTCCGCACTTTGACCCACTTTACATCTCACTAAATGAAATGAACCACCAGCAGCCTCAATAACATCCAATGCCTCATTGATAAAAAATTGATCAAATAAATGACTATTAAGAGAAACCAATATCTTGTATTTCTTGTGGAGGCCATTGCAAGGGTTTAGCGGTTGCAGGGAATATATCTATATAAAGGTGTAGACACTCCTTTGTGAGATATGCAAGCTCTTCTTAAATAAGGTAAATATGAGAAGTTAATCGTAGTGGCCAAGTCACCAATGAAATTGGATATGACATCTCCAAAATATTGGGTTGCTTCTCTTGCAAACTCAGTTGGAAGAATGTCAACCGTTAGACATATTATACCCTCGCCCCCCATATCCTCACGGTAAGAAGTTGTGAAGGGATTGTACTTGAAGAAAGGCTTCTCTATTGATGTGGTTTGATTAATACACTCAATTGAACCATCAACATCACATGTTACATCTGAAAATCAACAAGTGGGCATCCTTTTCTCATTATGCCTTGTAATTGCATAGTACTAAGCAATTGAGGAAATCTTCTTTCCTAGTACATACAATTCACTATTGCAGATGCATATGATGCAATTCTGTCATTGAAAATGGCAGCATAGTGTTCTGGATGTGCACAATAGTCAGCCTTATCAAATGTTTTTGCTGAGTCCGGAGGTGTGTCCATGTCTTCACAAGTTACAACACAACCATATACTTGAAAATTACCACACCAATTACGGAATGGTTCCAATAAACGACCAAACCATCCAAATTTATCATAACCATTCAACACATCATGGTTAGGCTTTTTCAGAACTGACAACCAATCACAACTCACCATGTTCGTACCAACACTCTCATCACCTCTACTACACAACTCCAATGCACACACCTAATTTTTACCACTGGCACCAACATTAACCACATCATCAACTATAGTCTGGATATCATCAACATTTTCCTTTATAAGTTGCCGAATAGAGAATCGAGCCACACCCTCCTCTTTAAAAGATTAAGGTGGAGTCTTAGCATTTAATGGCAACAAACATGTTCATGTCTGACCATTGACAATTTGCTTTGGTCAAAAACCACTATCTTGGTTTTCTCATCGAAACCCAAATCCCATTTCATTGTAGTTAGGGGTTACTTGTTCATGTTCACTAGGAGGGAATCATTTGAAAATCCAACATTGTCTTCAACAAAAATAATGTTAAAGTTAACATTTCCTTTTGATCAATACAATGTAGAATTTCTTCATTATCAGACTTAGAATCTTCTATACTTTCATCAATAAAAATGCTAAGCATATCCTCAATTATCTGCACTTTTTCACCAGATTGATCTCTAAATACATCTACTTGTTTCTCATTAGGTTTAGGACCCTTTGTGTCTTTCAAAGCATCAACCTCTCTAGTGGAAAATTTAGGATTTTCATGTACCAAAAAATCACATACCTTTCTCTGTTTACTTGTGTGATGCTCAAGTTTTGTTGTAGGGACAACAACTCCTCGAGTTGGACGCATCAGTCTCTTATCTTGGGATGATCCGGCTCTAGGGTTCGATTTGGATGTAAGAAAATTCTTTCTTTGCTCGTGTCGACACTGATTTTGGTCAACTCTCTTATGCCACTGACATTGGCTTTGGGTTGTTGATCGCCCAACTTTTCTCCGCATTCATGCTCCTGTCGATGCCGTCGTGCATCGCACCCATAAGTGCGATGAAACATAACATCAGAAGCTAAAAAGAATTAATAAGAAAACCCAAAAATAGACTCTCTCTCCCCCCACGTCAATCTGTCTCTCCCCAACATTAATCTCTCTAATCATCTTCCCCTCAAATCTTAATTCCCATAAAAATAGGAATCTTTCTTTTACCTTATCAACTCCTCCACAAGTCACCCATAACCTCACGTACAAATCCAATAAAATAGCAACTAATTAAATCCTAACTAAATACCCTTTCCAAACTTTCCTATTTTCTCTCTTAGGTCATCTTTTTCAGGAAATTTCTCTACCCCTTACGTGATCAACCCTTTCCCATCATTCTCCTTCTATTTATCTAACAATCCTACCTAGAATAGGATCATGGAGTCCTACGAACTAGGAAATCTATCAAGCCCATCCTAAATAAAATAAAAGTCCCTTGTTAATCCATATATTAATATCTCTAAAATTCAGACCCAACAATAAAAAAAAAATAAAAAAAATCTTGGATGCGATTTGCATCACTCATCTTATGGATATTTTGTTTCTTGGCCACCAAGTATTCTGTCCCATAAAGCATGGCTGGTTTACAGCCGTCCTATAGAACTTCCCCTTTAGTTTCAATTGTATGCGGGGATCACATAAAACTCTGGATGCACATCTCCACTTCGCCCACCGAGCTTCAATTCTATATGCGACATCTTCCTAAGTCTCTCCATTCTCCTGGATTATTGACCCTAGATGTCAGAAACAATTTCTTTTAGGTATTTTTTGATCATCAATGGTAGCTACTTCCTCTTTTCTATTCCTAGTATTACTTAACTTGCATTCCATATGTTCTTTCTTAGTCCAACTAATTTTGAAACCTTTAGATTCTAGAGCATACCTCCAATGTTCTAACTTTGCTTTAATGCTGCCTCTAGTCTCATTGATCAAAACTATGTCATCCGCGAATAAAATACACCACAATATCTCATCTTGTAGGTGCCTGATTAACTTGTCCATAGCCAAAACAAAGAGATATGGGCTCATTGTTGATTCTTAATGTAGTTCCATTGTCATTGAGAACTCATTTGTCTCTCCACTAGTTGTCCCCACACTAGTTAGCGCTCCCTTGTGCATATCTCTCACTATGTTAATACAACATCTGGTGACTCCTTTTTCAGCACTCACCAAATTAAGTCTCTAGGTACCCTATCATATGCTTTCTCTAAATCAATAAAGATTAATGAAGGTCTTTTCCTTCTCCTTAAACTTCTGAGTCAGTTGCCTAGATAGGAAAATGACTTCGATAATTGACCTCCTTGGCATAAAGCCAAACTGATTTTTTGATATGTGTTTCACGCCTTAATCTTTGCTCAACCACTCACTCCCACAACTTTATAGTGTGTCTCATAATTTCAATCCGTCGATAGTTCATGCAATTATGTATGCCACATTTGTTTTTACAAATAGGTACCACAATAAATTTTCTCCATTTGTCGAGCATTTTCTTTGTTTTCAATACCTTGTTAAACAACGTGGCAAGCCAACATATGTCAATCTCCCTCATTCACTTCCAGGCCTCTATCGAGATACCATCTAGTCCTAAAGCGTTTTTTTATCTTCATGTTTTTCAAAGCTTCTTTAACTTCAGGTATCCTAATCCTGTGAATGTTAAATATGACCTCCGCCCCCATTTATGTCAAAGGTTCCTCCTAACGTTGTATTCCCATAATGTTCATTATTTAACAATTTTTGAAAATGAATTGTCCACCTTTTGTTGACCGCGTGATCTTTCACCAAGATCCTCTGATCCTCACTCTTAATGCATCTCATTTGAGCTAAATCCCTACACTTCCTGTCTCTCATTTTTGCTTGTTTGATACATCCTTCTCACCTTCTCTTGTTCTTAGTTTATTGTATAAATTATCATATGCTTTAAGTTTAGTCGTACTATTTTCTTAGCATTTTTCTTAGCAGTTTTGATCATTTCATTACATTGCAAAGCTTTATAACGTGGTCATTTTTCACTACGTGATGGAGACTCTTGCACTGTTAGATGACATCATAGGGTTGCAGGAACTACTACCGATGTCTGCTGCTCCGGACCAAGTTAAAATATATAGCAAAAAAGAAGAGTGAGGGAGAAGAAGATCTAGAGAGAGAAAAGGAGAATTTTAGAGAGAGATAGAGCGAGAGAGTCATGTTGAGGCACAAGGCGGGAGTAGAGCGTGTCATGTTGGGTTTTGAATTGCCCACACGCCCCTCTCTTATATATCTAATCCACTACCAGACCCATCACCCCAACCTCAGCCTTCAACTCCTTCATCGGCGTACTCGTCTATCCCCTCCTCCACCTCATCCACAAACCAGCCTTCCCCTTCACACATCTCAACCTCCCTGCTTCAACAACCCACCCTTGACCCACTAGCCTTCCCACCCCTTAAAACATATATACATGCATTATTTTTAGCTTATACAATGGTATCCTTCAAGTGAGGGATGAGAAGCATAAGTCTTTAGGGACTTAAAGTACATCAAGTGGAGTATAAATTTCAAAAAAATCGCCGCGCTTAAAGTATATTCATGGGCTGCTTGGTAAGGAGGTATGGTTAGGATTCATTGGAACCCCCTTCACCTTCCTACATCATATGTAACTCTTGAACTTTATGCATCATAGATTTCCAGATCGCATGTGTGTTGGGCAGTGGACATTGTCATCTTTGTTAATGTTGTTATAAACTCAGTCATTTTGTTATTGTGCACTAAATTCCAAGTAACAAATCAGTACCTGATACTGAAATCATTGTATTATTTCAAAGTTTAAAATGAACCATCTACTATAATGAATTAATCATTGTAATATTATAGTACTTAGTAGAAAGTAAAATTTTACTTTTCCGTATCCATATTCATGTCTCATAGAAAAAAAAAGTTGGGAAAGCTGATGAGTCAACACATTGTGTTGTGAGTCAACTCAGTTTCGCTGCAGAATTAGTCTTGAAGCAAGTTTGACGTTGAAGGCATTTTCCTTCTGTGAGAGTGCTTTAGCTATGGAAAGTCAAAATGAAGTGATATCTTCGGCTACTCAGTTCTAGCAGCTTAGTTTTCTAATGGCATTTTGTGCAGGATGGTTATCAACTAGCATTAGAACTTGAGAGAGCTTGGAAAGAAAGCGCAGACTCTGGAAAACCTATTGACATCACTTCCTCTATAAAACGGTAAGAAATTACACTTGATTCATGTATATATCCAATTGGTAGCTGTATTCACCACATTGTGGGCCATTTTATGTGTATCCTATCTAGGCCATCCATACTATGTACCTGTTCTTACACGAAATAATACTGAGCCATGATTTTGGAGCCCATTTGCTTGTTTTCATTGTTATATTCATGGCGTGATACATTTGACCTCTTGCTTTTCCCCTTTAGATATGAGAAAGAAAGACGAGTGCGTGTTGCTGTCATATATGGTTTGGCTCGTATGGCTGCGATAATGGCTTCTACTTATAAGCCATATCTGGGTGTTGGTCTTGGGCCCTTGTCGGTATGCTCGCTAAACTGTTGATATATGCTGCAATGATGAAGCCCTTGGTAGTTCTTGCCTTGTTTTATGGCTTGAATGAGGCATGTTTCACAATCATCTATTTCTCTATACTTAATTATCAAGAACCATTTATGCAGTTTTTAACTAAGTTTCGAATACCACATCCTGGAAGGGTTGGTGGCAGATTTGTATTCAAGCTTGTTATGCCATTGATGCTCAACTGGGTGTTAGGTGGAAACAGGTAAGGCCTTGGCACAATAGTTTTTGTTCATTTCAATTTTCAATGTTCTTTGTGCTCATGCATTTCTGGATGCGGCATCCCAAAATTCTTATGAATGCTTGAATAGTTGTTCCCTTATACGCTCATATTCATTTATTTATTTATTTATTATTTTATTTTATGATTGCTATGTATTGTTGTGGATGGTTTTTTCAGAGTGAAGTATCTCTCGATGCTATTACATCATCATTTCCTGTAATTAGTCCAATTATCAACTTCTATCACAACATACATAATTCGTCTATTGCTGATGTTGATCAGCATTTACGGTTTAATGAATAATTAGTCATTTTTTTCAAGAAAACTTTATTAAATAATTCTAATAGAGTAGAAGGATATTCAATGCTAGTATTTCTTCTTCATTCCCTAGTATTGAACTGTATATTTCCTGTAAAGGAGTTCATTATTCTTTTGAGGGGAATTTGTCAAACCACACCTAAAATATCAATTATTTAACGTTTCACCCATTTATCAAACCACACCTAAACTATCAACCATCCTAAGCATGATATTGACTCTTTTGACGGGATTTTTGAAATGAAATCCAAAGAAATAGATGAGATATTCGATAATTATTCTATTAGGTGCTTTCTGATAATTTTCCTTTCTCCCAAACCCTATGGGGGGCATTTCTTAATTTTATAATTTGGGAATGCCTGTTATCATTGCAATTTAATTATTTTTATATGCTTTTATCATTTTTTTCAATTCTGCTTCTTCAGTTCTCTTTCTTCTTTTTCTTCCTCTTATGTATCTTGAAAGAATCTCGATTTGTTGTAATATTAGCTCAAGCCAATGATTTCCTTTTGTGCCCCTTAGACCTATATGGGTATCCTACTATAGTCAAATACAAGTAACTCAAACAAAAAAATAAAGGTAGTCACTGGAAAGAAATAAGAAAATAAAAATAAAGGTAGAAATATAATGCATTGCACATAATGCCCAGAGTACCCCTAACATAACAAAAATCTTCGTCAAGTTGTTGCATGAATGCCTATCATCCCCAACTAGGAAAATTATATTCTGTAACTGATTTTCCTTGCTGCTTCAGCAAAGACATCTACAAGTCGCTCTTCAATCTTATTATACTTGTTTGAGGTGTTGGATTGTGGTCCAACTATTCAATTGGAAACTGGGAGCATGTACAAGTGCTTATCTTGCTTGTTTTTCTCTACTTTCCTTCTTCCTCCCGTGAACACTGGGAGAAGAAGGTTGCTTATGTGGCTCATCCTTCTTTTCCCTTTTTCCAACAAATTATTGATGCGAATGATCACTCATTAGAGGAGAGGCCATACACCCTACAAAATTTGTTCTAACGTGCAAATACCCGAGCTTCATGGAAGGTGGTGCAGACTCCATTCATTGATGGTGAAGGACAGGAAGCATGAGTCTTGGGTACACCTCTCTTTCTATCTCTCTTTATTTCTCTCTCTAAATGGAGTTGTCTCACTCACTAGATCTTACATGGGCTCTCCTTTTATTTTTCTTTTTGAATTTGCATGTCTTAAAGGCCTCAAGCCCAATTATTTATAGATAGTTTTGTGCCCTACAATTGGATTAGGACTATGCTATAGGGTATTTTTGTCACACTTGTATCCTCAGTGCAAATAAGGAAGGAGCTAGTCGCAACTTAGGCCTGCGGGTACCAAAAATGCTTGTGGACTACGGAAGCATTGATTAAATAAGATTGATTATGGGTGAATTTGAAATGGTGTTGGATCGGCCCCAAAAGGCATGTGAGGGTAGCATTTGATTCCCTAAGGAAACGTCAAGTTTCATCTTAATCAGTCAAAGTTAAAGCTGATCAGGACGAAATTTAGTTCACAATTCCAGTTCCTATCATGTTAAAAGGTATCTCATAACTAGGGCCCAAATGCCGAGGCTTCTGATGAGCATCAGACCACCACCATTGGATTCGAAATGTTCAAATACCCAAGAATACTAAATGTTGACTCATTTGGACCTTTCTGGACCCTTCTTGGCCTAATGGGTGGGTTTTACACTATTTTGGTGCGGCCTCGGTGAACCAGTTTCCATTTATGGAAATTGTCTTTTGATTTTGGGATTTCCTTGTGAAGGTCATAACTCTCTCGTCTTGAGGCTGATCGAGCTCAAATTTCAGTATGTTGTAAGGATCATTAAGCCGCACGTTTTGATATATGGCACGGCCCGTGACAATGCCCGAAATGAGAGAACTTTTAAAGAGAAGTTGGACTTGAAAAGTCATGTAGTACATAATTTTTAAAGAGGAACATCCCTTCACTCAAATGGCCATATCTTGAAGCCCCGATATCGGATCGTCTCAAATACCAGCCCATTGCGACTGCAACTCAAGGGGCTTTGGATTTGAGGTGCGCAAGATGAAGGATCGAAAGACACCCTGTTTCAAGTTCAAGAAAGACATGCTTTCCGGTCGCTGGAGTACTATTTTCCAACGACCTTCCCAATTTGGCAGGTACTCAAATGGTGACCAAATTGAGGGGTTTTCTTTGCAAAACGAGTACAACGATCTCCCCTTCGATTTGCAATAAAGAAAAAGATCAAAGACATGGCGGTTCGCTCTACAGCAATGCTCGAAGTTCACAAGTTCATGGGTTTGGCCAGAGTTTTTGAGATCAACCTCGAAAGTACGATCCAAGCATAACAATGGGTATCAAATTGATCATGATGATGCAAGAAATATTTCTATGGTGTTCGATCGCCCGGATTGTCACCCAAACGCTTTGAAAAATGCCTTGAGACAGGGCAATGGCATGAGTCCCTTCCAAGAGGGATGGTTGTGTCATTTCCAACATTGTGGCTAGGGGCAAAATGGTTTTTTGCAAAAAAACGGGATTTTCATTTTAATTCATTTAGTTCATTTTTTTAAGCAATTGTGCCCACCCATGTTTCAATGGTGCCATATATAAGTTCTTTACTCAATTTGTAACCTAGTTTTGGTAGTTTTGAGAAGATAATCAAAATATTGAGCTTTTTGCTCTTGCTTGTGCATTGTTTCCAAACTTAAGAGAGAGGAGAGAGAAAACTTTACTACTTTGAGAACTGCCCTTGGACTACAAACTCCCAAACCCCACACTCCCAAACTTCCTAGTCCCTTCTCCCTAGACCACCCTACCACAAACCAATCCATACTCTGTAGACTGCTTTGGACCATATTCCCCATACTCCCTAATCCTCTAAAACCTATACTTCCCTATACTCCTTAGTCACCTAACCTATACTCCCTATGTTCCTTAGTATTTAGTCACCTTAACCTAGCTAGACTCATAGACAACTAAACCTAGACCCTAACCCTATACTCCAAAGCTTGAACCCACACTAAAGAGCATTCAAGGGACCATTTGGGAAGCACCTAGCCGATCGGCTCATGCTACCGACTCTAGCCTAGCTACTCGGTTTACTTTCTCTCTCGTCTTCTCTTCTCTCTTCCCTCTCTTCTTTTTCTCTTCTTTCTCTCTCCTCTTCTTTCTTCTCTCTCCTTTCTTCTTTTTTTTTCCCTCTCTTCTCTTTCTCTCTTCTTTCTCTCTCTCCCTTCTTTCTCTCTCTCTTTTTTCTCTCCCTCTCTCCTCTCTTCTTTCTCTTCTTTCTCTCCCTCTCTTCTCTTTTTCTCTCTGAGCGAGCAGCCAAGCCGCCGGGCCATCTTTCTTTCTCTCTTGTTTTCTTCTCTCTTCTCTCTCTCTCCCACGGCCCACAGCGGGCCCGTGTCCCCCCTCTCATTCTCCTCTCTCTCCCTCACTTTCACAGGCCTAGTGCTGATCCATCTTCCCTCTCTCTCTCTCATTCTCCTCTCTCCCACGGGCTGGTCGCGGGCGCATCTTCCCTTTCTCTCTCCCTCTCGTTCTACTCTCTCCCTCTCTCTCACGGGCCCTTAGCGGGCTCGTTCTCCTTTCTCTCCCTCACTCTCTCTTTCTCGCTCTCTCTTTCTCCCTCTGCCTCTTTCTTCTCTTCTCTATCTCTCTCCTCTTTTTTTCTACCTTTTTCTACTCTCTCTATCCCCCTTTCTTTTCTACCCTTTTTTTTAATATCTTACTCACTTTTCTTGCTTTGACTACCCTTGTGAGGCTCTTTGGAAAGCGATTCCCGACGGGTTGGACCCGCAGACTCTGCTCTCTCGAATCCTCCAGGGTGCTCTAGACTTTGGTCGAAGTTTAGAGACCTTTCTGACGTTCCCGGTCACCTCCTCAGGGAGGGGACGTCGGAAGGCTGTCTAAATTTTGAGAGGCTTTCTTTCTCTCATACTCATCTACTCTTTCTTTTCTCCTCTCTCTCTCTCTCTTCTTTTTTCTCTCTCCTCTATATTATCGTTTCCATTCTTCACCCCTATTCTGGTTACCTATTAGGAGGCTCTTTCGGAAGCGATTCTTGAAGGGCTAGACCCTCCGCTCTCTTGAATCCTCTGGGATACTTTGGCTTTAAGCTTAGTATATTTTATATCTTCAGTAATACCTCTTAGGAGAGGTGATATCGGAAGGCTGTTCAATTTTTGAGTCAATCCTCCTCTCTTTCACATTCTCTCTTATCTCCTCCTCCTATCACTTTGAACCTATAATCCCACCCCCCTCTCTCAACCATTAGCAATAATTTTCAAAACCCCATAAATTCCCATTAGGAGGTAAGCCAAGAGGTACACCCCAAAGACCATCGATAAGTGGATTCAAGGCTGTGTAGTGATGCGAGGGAGCCGAATTCAAACTGAGCTGCAAAGTAGGGGGGCTTTTCGCACGTGATGTAAGAGGGCACAAAGCCTAGACGCGTCCTCGAACCCAACCGGCGACGTACTTGTTCGAGCCCCTTCTCGTCGTTAAAAATTCTCTCTTCTGTTGGTTCCTATCCGTACATCAAGCACACACACAAGTGTGGGCACGTGGTTGTTTGAGTGACGGTTCTCGAGCCGGGTCCCTGAGCGAAGAAAATCCAGGCCCAACCAGACTAGACAGCATCCATGTCCCCATCTAGATTTGGATGAAATCTAGTTTTCTTGGATTAAATCAAATGTCCATATCTAATAGGAGAAATTGCAATTCATAATTTCTCAGAATTTCTACTACAAGATCTAACCAATATAATACAATATAACCAATGTGGAGCCCGCTTCCCATAGCATCATTGTACTAGGTATGCTATTTGCCAACATCTATGATCTCGACAATCATCTTCTCGCAAGTGAGTGGTAGTGAACTTGAATATTATTTTGTCCTCTTGGGAAAAACTGGGTTAGTGACTATTTTAATAGCCATTGATTATTGTAGACACTTATGATAAAAAAGGTTGACATGACTAAGTGGTTCAAGGTTCCAAATATGCTCATAAACGGTAGATGCCCTCTGCATTGGGCTTATAACAAGTAGCAAGGCTCTGCTTCTTACTCTTCCATATCATAAGAGTACCTTCGTGAAACCTACAATACCTTGTGGTGGGAAAGGGGATCAATTGGATGGCCAATCGTAGGCTACATTGGAATGCCATGGATATCTCTCATTTCTAAGGGCAATACCAGTGTTTTAAAACTCAGGAATATACATGTTTGCTTGAGTCACTTGGGAATAACGCCCTGTCGGTTCCGGGTGACTCCGACTTGGGCCATTTGAGTCTTGGCCATGTATTGGCCGGCCAGAGTGTACCCGAGTCTGTGCATCTTTCTTTTTTCTATTAAAAAATAAAAGAAAAAGAAAGAGTGGTTTCTAATTAGAATCTTGACTAGTCCAGCTTGGAACACGCTGAGCCAACTTGGTCTCGGCCTAGCTCGGATCTATACCTAGTTTCAGGTTTTAAAAAATTGGGCTTTACCCTGGATATCACTTAAGATACCTGAGAATTTGTATGGAAAATTCCATGTTTTCTCATGGAGGAAGTGTGAAACTTTACCAAGGAGGGAAGAAGAGATGAAGGAGAGGAGGAGATAATGGCGTGGAAGAGAAGGTGTCTGCGTCGTTCCAATCAATTGATGTGGACATCCTTATTTATTCGATCAATAAGTATTAGTTTTATGCCCTTATGTACATGAGAAATTATAATGAAGGACAATACTTAAATACCAAACATCAGAGTCTTGACTATTATATACAAGAAAAAAACATGTAACAATTCTAATAGAAGATAAGTAAAGAACGCAAGAAAATGTCAAAACCCTAAACTGCATAATCCATGTTCCACATGCTTGATTTCTCACTCTAATATATGTTCGAGTGTAGGATTAAAGAAACAATGCAATTTGACCACTGATTTTTGACG
Source organism: Amborella trichopoda (assembly GCF_000471905.2). The sequence goes on from NW_006498233.1 coordinate 345,672, forward strand.
TGTACACTTGGGGGTTCACCATTCTGCAAGGAATAAAAAGTCAAGCATAGCAGCAGTGATTCAAAAAATGGCCAGCCTGGCACCTAGGCAGGCTAGCGGGGGCCTGGGTGCATCACCCAAGCCTAAGTGGGCCCTCTGGGAGCCGTTCCTGGATGCCTGCCTAGGGTTTGCACCTACCCAGGGGTGAAAATGCTCCTCGTGGAGGGGTATTTTTGACATCCCTTTTAATCTAAAAGGGGGTAAAGGGGAATTTGGGGGGGTAGTTTAGGTTCTAACCTAAACCCAATTTGAACCATTTTAAAGAGAAACTACAAAAATTGAAATTTTGCGATTCCCATAAGGTCGACAGATTTGTCGAAGTTTTGATAAATCGATCGAAACATTGTTCTTTTGATTTGGATTTGCTTTTGGAGATTTTTTAAGGCTATTAGAGGGTTCTTATGAAGATTTTGAGATTGGGAAACATCTCAAAGGTAGAAGTTTGAAGATCGAGCAATCAAGGTTAGTGAAAAACTTTGTATTTCAGAATGCGTAGATTATTTTGAGATGTCTTCTTTGTGTTCTAATAGAAGTGGTGATTCGGGTTCGAAATACGGCTCTAAACTGAATCCTTTAGATAAATATTGCATAAGATACACTTATTGTGAGAAGGATACAAGTGGGAGTATAAACCGGTTCCACAAACTTCTTACTGGTATAAAGGGTGATGGTGCCTCTTACAAAAGGTTCCAAATGTGATTAGGGAGGGGATAAAAATTATATGAATCTAGTAAAAAAGAAAAAAGAGAAAAAGAGTCATGCATAGCAAAGCTAAGGTTCGGTGTTCTTGTTTATGATGATGATGAGAGTGATGAGGAGGGGTATGATTAGGTAGAGCAGCTTGCTATGTCCCAATCTAGGAAAGGTAAGGGAGTTGCAGTTGGATCTGGGGGTGGGTGACCTAAGAGACCTCGGGTTGGGGGGGCCTATGCATTCGTTTTCTCCCCGGCCTGACCCTGAGGTTGCATGTGTGAGAACCAAGGAGCAAACAACCATTGAAAACAAAATCAAGAAGGTAGAGAGGGAGAGAGATGCTCAGTATATTGCTCAGTAGTTTTAAGAGGGGGCATTCCTTTCAATGGTGCTTGCCTAAGCAGCTTCTACACCATGGTAGAGGCAATTGACCGATTTAAACCCGAGTTGAAGGCCCCAACCCTATATAAGCTTTTCGAGCCTTGTTCGAAAAAAAAGAGGTGATTGTCATGAGGGAGATTGTGGAATTGCAGAAGGATGCATGGGTTCAGTTTGCGGTATTTATTATGATTGATAGTTGGAGTGATAAGATGTGAAGAAGTCAGATGAATTTTTTGGTGAATTTTCCTTTAGGGACTAATTTATTAGGTCAATTGATGCCTCTGATGATGACCATAATGCCTATTACATATTTAAAGTGTTTGAGAAGGGCATCATGGAGGTTGAGGAGCAGCATGTTATACAAGTTGTTACATATAATACTGCTCTAATGTTATTGCTGCTAATTTGTTCTGCATAGCTTACCCTCATATCTTTGGACACCATGTGCAACACACTATATAGACCTCATGTTTGAGGCTATTGGCTGTTTGAGCGAGATTACAGGTGTAGTTGAGAAGGCTAGGTTAGTTACAACTTTCATTTATATCCGTACCCTCACCCTAAGCATGATGCGCAGATTTACAAAGAAGGAGAGTGAGGCCGGGGATCATGACATTTGCTATATAGTACCTATGTCTACATAGTATACATTTGAGGAGAGTCCAATTGAGTTCACTTCTGATGATTGGAGAGAATACAAGTGGGCTAGAGATCAGTAAAGGAACAAGGTGAGTGATATTGCCCTTTCTAAGGGCTTTTTGGTGAGGGGTAAGAAGGTGAGAGATATTGCCTTTTCCTCTTATCACAGTCCTTCGCATGGTTGACAGTGACAAACCCTCCATGGGCTTCATATACGAGGCAATGGATGATAATGATGTGAGCCACTGTGAGCCAGTTTGGAAGATTATTGATGAGAAGTGGGATAGGCTGCCACATCGACCATTGTATGCAGCTGGTTATTATTTGAACCCAACTTTTTATTATGTTGATAGGGATATAAAGACAAATGACACAATTATGACTAGATTTAATGATTATAAATGACACAATTATGATTAGATTTAATGAGTGTCTGGATGTGCTAGTCCTTAATCAATATATCCAGGGCATTATATGCGCTTATGAACTAATAATTTACAAGTGCGCATTGAAGTCTTTTGGGAGGGCAATGGTGATAAGACAAAGGACCAAAATTGATTGTTTTCAATATCTCATATACAATCATAATTCATAATCCATTTGCAGCCAAATTGGTGAAGCCAAGATGGTTGTAGTGCTCCAAAGTTACAAAATTTGGTCATTCGGATCTTGACCCACTATTTCGTTTGGCTGTGAGTGGAATTGGAGTACGTTTGAGAGGGTAAATTATTTCACAGTTTATATTTTACTAATTTGTATTAGTAATTATATGTCAATTGAAATATTGATTAGTTTCATTTGATTTTATTGTATATGTTTACCATTTTTATATAAATTCATACAAAGAAAAGAAACAAGCTTGAATCAGAGAGGTTAAATAACCTAGTTCATGTGAAGTACAATCGATACTTGAAAGCGAGATTTGCTAACAGAGTCCGCTCAGAACAAAATACATATACAATGCCATGGAGTGGTTGGTTGATGATGATGAAGTAGAGGGACGTGAAGTATTGACATGGGATATGGTCATGGAGGTCTCAGGGACAGCAGTAGATCCTTTCAAGGCCACTAGATCAACTTCATGAAGGATGAGGGTGGCGGAGGAAGAGGAGGATGCAAACGCGTATTTAGAAGAAATAGAGGAAGATGAGCATTATGTTGAGGAGAGATGATTCTCATGATGATGGGCTCGACTCCGATGATGCAGCTGACCCTACTTTTTCTGATGATGACTGAAGACTCTTAAAGTTTATATTTCTTTCCTTCCTTCTTCTCTTATGTGTCTATAGTATGTATGGAGTATGGAGTATGGATTATGGAGTCCTGGAGTGTATGTGGAGTTGTGGACTATGGATTATGTATTACTTCTTTCCTTTTCTTGATGTTGAGTCGATGCCTGAATTTGAAAATTTTCAATGTTGGATTATATTTTCCTATTTTTACTATGTGTGGACTATGGACTAATGGTATGAAATGTATGGATTATGGCCTATATGTTATGCATTCTTAATGTGTCAAAGGCATATGCATTATTTCTTTTTTTTCTCAGAATCTATGGAAGAAGGACACGTGTGACCTAGCCGGAGTATGTAATAATTTTTTTTTTTCTTTTCTTCATGGTCTAGATCACTCACAAGAAATCTTTTTACAATATAAAAACTTCAAATAAAATAAAAGAAAGGGATACAATAGGATCTCAAGAACTTGAAGCCATTCAAACCATATTTTTCATTAACATAAGAAAAGACACAACTTATGCTTGGGAATAAAAGATATAATAAATAAATATGGAAGAAACAAAAGAGGGTGTCGGAGATTACCTCAACCGGGCTTCTTACACCCCACACCGAGTCACCACCTTCCGATGACGCAGGATCAATGGTTAACCTTCAATCTCAACCGGAAAAGGTAAGTTTGGACAAGCCACCCCAATGGAACATGAACCCCTTTGATCGCAAACTCAAACCCTAGGTGAATCCCCTTAGCAACCTAGTTTGAGAGAGATATGCTTCTTTTTTCTACCACAACCCTATAGTCTAAACCCCAAAAGAGAGATGAGAGATCATGAGAGAGAAGACATGAGAAACCATGGATGAGAGAGATAGTGGGGTGTGCCCCCCCTTTTGGGCTTTCAAGAGAGAGAAACTTTCTTAAAGAGAGAAAGAGAAATTCTAAGTAGGGTGTGCCCCCTAGTTTGTCAAGAGAGAGATGGAATGTACATGGTGTAAGAGATAAGGTGTAGGGATTTGGGTAGGGATCAACTCCTTTTTTATAGTGCTTGAACAAGATTAGGGTTTTTTAGGGCTTTCTTTGGCTTGCCACTCATGTGAGATTGAATATGCACTATTGATCTTGGGTGACTTGTGGGTTGAGAGATATGAGCTCCCCATTCCATAGATGGGCCATCAATATCCTATGTAAGGTGCTAGACGATTATCCCCCACTTCCTAAACCATTTTCCTGTCAATTAACTAAATAAGAAAGTAATGTCATAATATTATCCTTTTTTATTTTATGCATAAGCCTTCTCATACATTCCAAAATATTATTCAAATTTTCCTCAAGGCTTTAAACTTTCTAAAAAAACACAAACCCATCTCTCAAGCTTCAAAGCTTGACCACAAAATAAGAAAGTTTCTCTAGGTGGGGCATGCCACCGATTTGAGCACATGATGGGCCCCACCCAATATGCTATGGTGGTCCCATGCAATTTAAGTTATTTTTGTATTTTTGGAAATACACAAATCATTATTTGAATATTTAAATCATTATAAAATCAATATCTTTGCTTTTATAAATCCAAAGTTGATAAATAAAATATCTTGAGATTTAAAAAATTCAAATAACAATTGTAAAAATCAAATATAATTAAAATAAACAAAATTAGATATTTTGATGGGAAAATGATCCATATGGTCTAAGGATAAATATCCATTGGGGCACTCCATCTCCAACCGTGAACTATGAACCACCCATGCTTTTTCAAACCGACCCAGCATTACCTATGACCCACATTCCAAGCAGGGGATCATTAGTGGGTCACCAAAGTCTAGCCAATGGGCAAGGGGGCGCAGTCCCAGTATATGGATTTTAGGTCTCTCCCTGGAGACGAAACCCAAGGTCATCTTGAGCTGATATAATCCATAACTCCATGGTGCATAGGGGGTGTCTCTCGCATATGCACACGCTTCACCCTGAAAGGTGGTATGCTTTCCCGAAAACGGCTATCGATGTGCATGCCATGTGATGGTACAAATAATGAGGCTTTGACTCCATCTCTGAATGCCTCCATCACACACAAGGGTCACACAGTCCGTCGACTTACACATTCGGACATACTCCGACCTCATCAAGAGATAACCCATATAACCCTCATGGGTACGATTATCAGAGCCCAGGTAACATGGGTTTTCTCCAACCAGACCGACCTAGCATGTCAAGCACAGTCTAGTATCAGCAAACATTGTTTGCTTAGTATGGTTCACAAGGGACCACACTACCATTGAGTTCATGTTCTACTATGTATATTCATTTTACAAGCTCTAATATGGCCTTTAATGGCCACTCTCACCCAACAATCTGGACCTAAAACAGTTCAATCAGACACCTCTTGCATTTCTTGTTTTACTTGGGCGACCGCCCTCCTAGGCGCTCAGTGGCCAAGAACCCCCCCACTGCCTAGATGCCGCCTGACATTTTTTGGAACACTGCATAACAAGATGGATCCCTACTAAAGGAAATAATATTATATTGCATGTTCACTGCTTTTGACCTCTTGCTATGATGTAGCCATTAAATACACCCTTAGGAAAAGCTTTGATTCTACACCAAAAATATGCCAACAGATTAAGAGTTTACTAGTATTATTGGAGAAATGTAAGGACCAAGGTTTAGAATATGAGATTTAACCTCAGGCTAAGGGATTATGTCTTTAATCGGGATTAGGTTGAAAGGCAATCAGTCGAGTCTCTTTTTAAACATGGAATTAGCCTGCAACCATTATCTCAGTGAGCATGCAGCCATCCAAGTTGGTGAGCACCTTAAGGAGCCCACTCAAGAACTTGAATTGAAGTGTCATGTGCCATGGGGGGGAACAAAGTGCTAAGCAAGAAACATAATCCTTAGATTGCCCTTCTTTTGTAACCTGGAGGTAGGGTTGACCTTGTGAAATTGAGTTTGTGCTGAGTAAAGAGATCAGAGTGTTCTACAGAATATGGTCTAGAGTAAGCTAGATTGCAACTACTATCATGAGTTGCACTTTGAGTAAGAACTTGATCCTAGTGGTCGCCTGCTTCAGTGTCAAATGGTTTATTGGCAGCTTGGTTGAGTCGTAGCTTGGCTTACTGGGAGCTTGGTCCTGTGGTAGCTGGTCAAATGCTACCTTGGTCCATGGCAGCATGATCTTGTGGTAGGTTGGTCCAATGGTGGCTTGGTTTAGTGGCAGCTTACTCCTGTTGTGGCATGGTCCAAGTAGCACCGTGGTCCAATGGCCAATTGGTTCACTGACAGCTTGGTCCAATGGCAGTGTGGTTCACTGACAGCTTGATCAGTGGTGGCATGGTTCAAGTGGCAGGTTCTTCACTGGCGGATTGGTTCACTGGTAGCGTAGTTCAATGGCTACTTGGTCAACTGGCAGTCTACACTCAGGCAGCTTGGCTCCATGTAAAGGAACAAGCTTTGCCATTTGAAGAACTTTGAAGGCTGTTAGCGACTCGGTCTGAGCAGTGATTTGCGTATTCCATGGAGGCCGCTAGCATTGCAGACCGAATGCGTTTGAACCTGTAAAGATCCAGAATTAAACGATGTTGGTTTCTAGCATTGGTTTCTAAGAGAGGTTTATGGGGAGAGAGAAGTGAGAGCTTCATGGAGAAAGGCTCTCTAATAATACTTTGACCTTGTAGGGGTTAATGTGGGGTTGCTCCCCTATTTATATAAATTTGAAGTGTGTCCATGTTAAATGCTTCTGGGCAAATTCATGCTCATATTTTGCATGAGTGATATGTGTCAGTTGCTCACGGCATTCTGTAGCAGCATTCTTTGGGGCAACTTGCCTCTCTATCTCGGCATGCTCTGTAGCAGCTTGCTTTGTGGCTGCGTCACCCTGTTCTCACTGACTTCTTGTGATCTTTAGAATTTTTGTCATAACTTTATAGAGAGATCCCTGTTAGCAGTGATTCTTGGACCATTGAATATTTAATAGATCTACTGCAATTTGAAGTAATACATGACCCAATTTGGATATGTATTGATGCAGTTTTGTTCTTGTGAAACTAAGGGTGTCTGTTTCAGGTTTCTGAGGTTTGTTAAATGGGGAATTGGATGTCTCATAGGTTTTTGGCGCTTGGTATGAGGTTGAGTTGGCCTACAGAGAGGGGCATGGATTATGAAGATAAATATCAAAATAATAAAAATATGGAGAAATTTCAATTTCTTTATTTTTCAAAATTTTCCCCTTGATTTTGTCATTCCTAAAGGCATGTATGTATATCTGAAAATTTGACATCATGCTAGCAATATTATTTCACTAATAGTTTCATATACTAGTTTTCTAAAGTAACAGAACATCCAGGGCAATGGATTATGAAGATAAATATCAAAGTAATAAAAATATGGAGAAATTTCAATTTCATGATTTTTCAAAATTTTCCCCATGATTTTTTCATCCCTAAAGGCATGTATGTATATATGAAAATTTGACATCATGCTAGCAATATTATTGCACAAATAATTTCACATACTAGTTTTCTAAAGTAACAGAACATCATTCTGTTTGAGCTTTTCTTTCTATAAACTTATTTGTGTTGCCTGAAATGTATAAACATTAAAATATTTTAGCATGCTACAGAAATTTAGGTCCAAGAGAAATATGTTCTGATTATAATGTTCATGTTCTGGACACATTCAGAATTCCAGTCCTGAAATGAAATAAGGACCCAAAATCTTGTACAGATATAATTTCTTGGTGTTGTAAAAGGAATTCATCTACAATATTTTCATGTAACAACCATAATTGTTAATTCAGTAGAACTTGAACCAGATAGTTTTAATTATTGCTTCATCTAACAAAGCCATACAGCATCATTCTTTTGAGCTTGAACCAAATAATGTAAAGAATTTTATATTTTAAAGAAAACCCAATCTAAGTCAAGTGGGCTGTGCACCTTTTTTTTGTTCCTTCCCTTTCTGGTTTGTATTTGATGACAGGGTGGGAGGGACGTTATGAAATGATTATCGCAGGGAGTGAAAACAAGCAAATAGGCAAATTTCCATGGGGAAAATGCATTGGGATCACAACTCAAAATGGAATGTTTTGCAACTGTGTTAAATTAAGGGGCCAGTGTTCCCATCTGTATTGTTTTATGTTTACGTATGTGAAGACTAAAGGCACACTGGTGATACCCATGAGGGATCATACATTTACTGGATTCACCATAGGCCTCCGTGAGGTAGGTATGCTTGATAGCACCCTGATATCCTGATATTTCAGGATAATATAGAATTTATTATGATTTGAATTATATGAATTCGTACACCCTGTTTGATAGGGTCAAATCATATATTCTAATATTCTAATAACCTTCAAATATTTGAATTCCAGAAAATTCAAGTTGTAGTTGAATTTTGCGGGATTCAGTTTCACCGTCAAATTATTTTGTGCCTCTCTCCCTCTCTCATCCACTATTTCTCTCTCCCGAGGCCCCACCTCTTTCTCAATGAGAACCCTTTCTCTCTCTTATGATGGTTCCCCCCATCTTTCTCTCTCAATTAAGGACCTATTAGGTTTCACAATCTTTCTCACCGTGATGAAGACACCTGTTAAGGCTTGTGCCCATCTAGGACAGGCGTGTCCTCTCTCTCAAAAGGAACCCTTTCTCTCTTGGGATGCTTCGCACCATCTGTCTCTCTCAATGTGCTAAACAATCTCTCTCGGCCATGAGGAAGGGGGTTTCACAATCTCCCTATGAGGAAGACACCTGTTCGAGTTTGGGCCTTTTTTGAGGCCCATCAACACTAAAGAAGAATGGAAATCTCTACACACACACATCAATTTTTCTGAGGTCCTGTTCTGTTTAATGGTTCTTCTTTTGCGTGCTCAGTGTGTCTGGCTTTCAGCCATGGTTCCCAATATTCTTTATGACATGGATCGCACCAACCCCCCTTCTTCTGATTCAGATGCCCCTGTAACTATTCACCACAAAGATTTAGACATTGAGGTACCTTCGCCTCCTCGTGAAACACCCTTTTTGAGACGAACAGTACCATCTTTGAGTAAACAAACAGTCTGCAAGGCCCAATTGCCAAGTCTCCTTCTGAAACCAGAGAGTTACTGAAATCAATAGATTTGAAGATAGAGAGGGAAAATGTTGTGGGAAGAACTATGGAAGCAGCAAAGGCAAAAGTGGCGCCCCAATGAAGAGCTACCGTGGCCAAAGGGCTCTGACTCCTAAAAGGAGATGGGTCTAGAGTTCTTGAATTGACTGATTTAGACTCTTATTCTGGAAAATGGGGGAGCCTCTAAGAAAGTAATTAGCTATTCATGTAGTAGATCCATGTTCCATGGAATAGTGGTATTTATTTCTTGAGTTGCAGAGTAGGAGTATAAGGAGCAGATTAGTTGACAACAAATTCTTATTGGCAAAGCAATTTTTCTGAGGCCCTGTTATGTTTGAATGGTTCTTCAAGCACAATGAATCTGAGGCCCATCAAGACGCTGCAGAACCACCTTAGTAAATATTCCCCTTCTCCTTAATTTTTTTATCTGGTGTTTTGTTTTTTAGTCCATAGAAAATTGCTTGTCATTTGCAACAATAATTGGGCTAGCCCTTCATTTGTGGTGCTCGTTTAGCTTCTGGTTTGGGGTTAATTTATCCTCTTAATCATTCAAAAAAGAGTGCTTTTTCAGCGTTGTGATTTGCCAGCTTAAATGGTGGATTAATGTGCTCGCATTTTGAAAGGAGTGCAGAGAGAGAAGCTGCATAGCTATGGTGTCTATGAAGAATAAGCTCTGGTTCATTTTCTTCCTTGTTTTCTTGAAGCAACTGAGTTTTACTAGAGCTCTGCTTCATTGGTCGATATTCATTCTAGAAATGGGAAGAGAGGCTCTATGTAACCTTGAAAATTTGTTGCCTCTTTGGGTTTTCGTCAATGTTCTTTGGGGGTTAGTTTTATTCCTCATCGTCTGATTGCATGTGTGAAAGAAGGTTCACTTTTAATGGTGAATAGCAAAAATTGCAGACAAGCTCTAGTTCTGGAAGATTAGTCTTTCTTCCCAACCTTTTTTGTTTTGAGTTTCTTCACAGAGTGTTTTTGAGGGTTCTCCTCCCATTCATGGCGCTGGTCTTCACTTCTAATTGGATTGTAAACTGATTTGGTATGTGATGCCCTAGCAGCAAATCTTTCAATAGCAATCTATGGCCAATATAAGGGTGTTATACCTCTCTCACTTTGTTTATTCTTGTGCAAACTTTTCAACCTTGCTCAACAATTCGTTAATCGCTTTACATACAAGCAGACCATCAAACGTGCGTAGAAAACCCCATATCATGATAACATAAAATCCAGATATATACAAAGGAGGTCATGGCTTTATTCAGATTTCTAAAAATTTGGATATTTAAATCCTGTTTTGTCAAATCATAGAGGGACTGTCGTCTCCTCATAAGTCTCCTCGTAACTAACATGCTTCTTTGATGCACTCTTTAGAATTAATCTTTCTGTAAAGCATCAAAATCGTCCCTTGTTATATATTTTCCAGAATAAATCCAGCTTAGTCCTTTGACAATATTATAAGACTTTTCAAGTTTTATAAGTACCATTCAGTAAGGAACTTCTAATTCATTCTCTTCTGTACTTTCCAGCAGTCCCTTGGCTTCTTTACTTTCCTATAACCATGAAAATTTCCTGGACATCCTTATAGCTTTTTGAATTACTCAGATTATCGATGTATTCAATAACCCTATGAATCTCATTAACCCCTCAAAACTGCAACATTACAAAAAATATTTGGGAGGTATCACTCGGACTCAGATATGCCACAGAGATAACATTTAGCAAATTAAGAACAGTGCCTTCTAACTGGTAAATACCCAAAATTGGCACTTTTGCACATTAATTTAATGTTTTTAGATTGATTATGAATTGTTAATGCATGTCAATGTATGTATATGTACTTGATACATGATGGGATACCGGAAGCATTGATTTTTCATTAATTATGGCGATGGATTTTTAATTTGAGTTTGTAACACGAACCTCTTTTTCTCATTTTGCAGCTCAAAACTTGAAGGCCGGTCACTAAGCTGCAGAATTTCAGACAAAGTATGTCTGTTGAAAAGTTTGGAGAAATCACTACTAAGTCAATATCGTGTTCAAATTTTGGTTGTTCAAGTTTTACTCTTTTCTTTTTTTTTTTTTTTTTTTTTTTTTTGAGGTGCTCTCTCTTGAATACTTCTTATTGGCAATAACATGTAGGAGAAAATGTAAATATCTAAATTATACATTTGTATTTATATTTGATGTGTTTGGTGAAGGCAAGTGATGAGTTAAAAAGGTGGTTTCAAGATGATGATGCACTAGAGCGCGCACTCAGTGGAGAGTATGATGTGTTCTTGCTAAGTCTATTTCTTACTCTCTTTTTCTTTGAATTTGAAGACAACAAATCCTCCTTGTTTCTGACTTTTTTGGTTCTATCATACAGATGGTTTCTTTTGCCAGCAAACAATGAAGGAAAGGATGTAATGGAACCTATTCATCTGTCCAAAGATGAACATAAGCCCTGCATTATTGGGTATACCTCCTGACTATTTAACAAAAGTAAATTCAAATTCTTCCATAAATTATTCTTTTCTTTGCTCATGTGTCGAGTGCCTTTTTGCTTCTTCATTTGGGTGCATTGCAGGAACAATTCACATGCAAGTTCTCATAATATTTCAGTCTCTATATCTTTGCCACAGGTGAATGACTTCAAAAGCTAATATTTGCAATATGTTCTCTTCTAAATAATAAGTGGAGTTTCACCTATCAATTCATTTTTCTATATCTGAACTTGAATTAGTTTATTCCTGCAAAATTTCTTGTAGTTTGTACTTTATACTCCTTCCATGTTCTGGTAGATTTGCTGCCTTTATTGAACTGAGAAATATTTGAGCTTCTATCCATTCATTACTTCCCTACTGCAATACCTGTCTCGATTATTTCTCCTTCCGCTACTGTTTTTTTTTTCTGGCTAATATAATTACTCTACTCATTGTCATAGAACAGATTAATGAATCTCTCTAATAATTTTATCAATTGTTTTTTTTCTTTGTCCGGTGTGTTTGCTTCATTGTAGTAGAAACCGCTAGTTTCTACTACTCAATGTGTGAAGTGAATTGCAAGTATGGAGGTTAGTGATTGCCCGTGATTAATTTGCACGCATCTGGGCTTTTGGCTTCCCAAATGCTTTATCTGCACACAAGCTGTTGGTTAGTTTCCAAAAAATCAATACGTTCTAAAGATCCATTTGTTGGTTTTAGTGCGTACGGTGTTGCAATCAGTCGCATTCGGGAAGCTGGTGAGGAATCTGATTTTCATTACATTTTCTTGAAGTGGTAGCCTGTGGTTTGGACCCCAAATAAAAAAGAGTTTTGAGGTGTGTGGATACAAATCTTTGCTATGCAGCATGCAGCAGACAAGATATGTTAGGCTTTAATCAAACAGCACTTGAGTAGCATTTTACACATAATGGTCTCCCAAAAGGGAATAGGTTATATTTACTGTGCATGAGGTACACTTTTAGCTCATTGTAATTTCTTTCTTTCTCAATTCTTATTGTCCAAATAAACTTATTAGCAAGATGACTGAAGCAAATGTGTCACACGAAATTAATGAGTTCTAGGATCATCTTAATCTTACAACAGCTCTATAGGGTGCATTTGTCTGAGTTCTAAGATCATCTTAATCTTACAACAGCTCTATAGCAATCGCTGGTCTCTCTGTTTTTATGAAATTACATGAGTGTGGTTTAGTAGTCAGGCACAACTCTTATTTCCATTGGAAGAGACCATGTAACAAATACACCTATAGGGTGAGTTGACAAGAACAGTACTAACAAAAATTTCCCATGCCACTTTGTCCATATCCAAAAATGGCTGTCATGACCAATTTCTGTACTTCGACTGCAACTTGTGATATTTTTTGATTCTTGTGGTGCAATGTATTAATCAAAACTTTGGTGATGATACCAATCCACTTAATTTGAGGGGATTGAAAACATTAGATCTTAGAAATTACTATATTACAAGGCAACCAACATAGATGTTCATGTCAACACTGTTTATGTAACCGAAGATCAAGCACTTGCTAATCTTTGATTAGTTGACCCGAAAACACATTGGAGAACACTTCATATCAAACTAAGGCTAATTATATACAAATTCAGCAGGTATTCATCCATAAAATTGAGTAAACAAACTTGCAAAAGTAAAACCGCAACTTTAGTTTTAATTTTAATGTCTGGGAGATGAAATTTCCAATCCGTAATGGATTGAAATCTGTCCTTAAACAAAATCAGTAAGTTGAAGTTGATTCTGATCGAATTAAAAACTAATCCTCAGCACAGAGAGAAGCGGTGGGTGTAGAATAATTTTAAATTATTTGCAGAAGTTCTCCACAACTAAACTATTTCCAGGGTTTTGAAGTTAATGGGGTGTAAAAGAAAGGGTTTTGATTTTTGATGTAAAATTAAGCTTAAAGTTTCAATGGATCTATTTAAGGTTAATTCTAGGGAGAACCTAAAGGTTAATTTTAAGGGTGAAAGAGAAAATGAAAAAAAAGAACGAATACTTAAGGATTCAAGGAAAGAAAAGAAATAAGAAGCTAGAAGGAAAGGAAAGAAGTAAGAAGGGGAAAGGAAGGAAAGAAGTAAGAAGGGGAAGATATGAAAGAAAAGTGGGAAGGGAAAAGATTAGAAAGAAATTTAAGGGTAGGACCTTGGGACCTGCTACGATGCCTTCTTTATGACTTTCAATCAATATTTCACTTCTTTCTGGGGTTTTCTATCGTCACAAAAGTTCTCAAAATAAATATTCCATGGGGTCCCTTTCTCTCCTTTTTATACATATTTACTTAAAAATTTGATTAAAGTACCCCTAAATAAAATAAAATAATTAAAAAACCAAAGTGCCTCTCAATTCTCTACGAGACCTAAAAAGATATAAATAACCTAACATAACTAAAATAATTAGAACTCCAAATAATCCTACTTTTTCTCTCAAAAAAGGAAAAAAAAAATTAAAACCCTTGATAAAAATTATTATTAAATTGTGCCATAGAAGGCTGTCATTGTCTCATCAACTATCTTTATGTCTATAAACGGTGCCAACATTTATTTGAGATGTTATGTCCAAAAATTCCATGCTGGGTATGGGCACACTAGCATTGTGTGAATAAGGGTACTATGAACATGTCATGCCTCCTATGTATGCGATGGATACTAGTGTGTTATGCATTATTTATAATCTGAGGTATGGTGGACACATTTATAATTCATATTTGGGCTTGGCTCGTGTCGTCTTGCAAGACTACTTTATAAACTTGGTCTCATACGTCGATGCAGGAAGGAAAGGTGGGAAATTAAATCCACCTTTTTTCTGAATTTCAAACAAGTAAAAATCAGCAATTATAGAGAAAAAGCATGGCTGTAAATCAAGCTAAGAAAAGAAGAACTTTCTTCTTTCATAAAATAAAATTTATTCCATTAACATAATCATCCCAAAATTTGACATCCAACCTTTTATAAACCTATGAAACCCTAAAATTAACTTGAGAACTAAGTAAATGTTTGAGACACTAAAATAACTCTAAACAATACGAAGCTTCCAAAAATACTCCTATGAACAGTAATACATGAGCATTACTTGTGAACAGTAATGTAGACAATACCTATGAATCCTAAAATCCTTAAAAAATAATAATAAATAAAAATATAAAAACCCTAGAATCCCAAAACAATTTAAAAATGTCTGAAACTAAAATTAAAATATTTTGGATAAATTTTCCCTCCATCATTCTCCCTTGGTTGGAAAAAACTCATCCTTGAGTTTTGAAGTTTTTAAGATGAATCCAACATAAAAACCACCTTCTTCTTTGTTGGCTCAATCATTGATCGTTCTAAGAAGAAACCTTATGAAAAGGATCTTGATATGTGATGAATCAATGTAAGTTTATCAAGTACGGCTATCCTTGAACTGTCATTGAAAAGTATCTTAAGAATGGTCAAGTTCATTTTTCTGGTCTTTAGAGCCTTTCTCGACGTTTATTTTATTACTCTCCAAATCAAGGACTCCAATTTGAATATTTTGAGTCAACCATGCTTCCATTGCACTATTTTGAGTCCAATGCCCTAAATCTCCTAAAATGTTTTGGCTGTTTGATATTCCTTTAGATCTTCATATTTTTCTTCGTCAAAGATTGGTTCAACCACGAAGATGGGTTCAATGACAGATGGCATTGACGGGTACGTAATTTTGAAGATGATGTCGAGTGCCACTCTTTTCATCTCTATGCTCCTCATGAAGAGTCAAGTGAAGAGGAAAGTTCTAGAAGACATCTACATGGGGGACATCACTCTAGGGTCTTCTAATTGAAGGAGGATAAAATTGATTTTGATGCAAGTTTTATCTAAAATCAATAAGTTGTAGCCTTGGATTCACGTCCAATACTTGAGGAATGCTAAGATGAAGAACAAGATCTTGTAGGATATTCGATCTATGATAAAGAAAAAAATTTCTTTGGATCTATCCTTGTAGATTCCTCTTCGATTAGGACAAACTCTTATTTGCCTCTCTTGCGCAACAACTATTTAACCCTCTCTGTTATGTTGTTGATTTCCTCGCGGCAAACTGATCAAATAGCCATCCTTATGGTTAAGACCTCTACGACCAGCCATCGCAATCTCTAGCCGTCTTTGGGCCATGCTCTAATACCACTTGTAGGAAGGCATCCACCTTTTTCTTGAACCTCAAACAAGTAAAAATCAGCAATTATAGATATAAGGCATGACTGTAAATGAAGCTAATAATAAAAAAAAAAATTTATTTTTCATAAAATAAAATTCATTCCAATAACATAACCATTTTAAAATTTGAAATCCAACCTTTTATAAGCCTACGAAACCTTAAAATTTACGAAACCTTAAAATTAATTCAAGACTCAAGTAAACCTTTAAGACTTAAAATCGTCCTAAAAAATACTAAAATTTCAAAAATACCTTTATGAACTAACATGTGAATAGTAACCATGAACAATGATGTGAATAGTAACTATGAACAAGGATGTGAATAGTATCTATGAATAGTAACTAATAAATAATAAATAAAAATATAAAAAGCCCTAGAATTCCTAAAAAACTTAAAAACCCTAAAAATATACTCTAAAACTAAAATTAAAATATACAACTTTTGAAGTTGTACAAATATTATAAATAAGAATAATTTTCCTTCCATCACCACAACACAGTTAAAAGGGGCATGAACCTTTTCTTTAGATGGTCTTCCATATTGCCTTATTTACATTCTCTCACCCAAAACACAATAAAAAGCTTTTGGGAATGGTTAAAAGATTTGATTGCACCTAGGGCAATCAAATCCTTAATGTGCATGGTATTGCATTGCTTAACAACTGAAATCAAAACACCGTTATGTCAACGATTTGTCTCAAATAGCAAAAAAAAAAAAAAAACTTGTTAGAATCAACAGTTGTTATCTGTAGAGTGACGAAGAAAGATTTCCTTGATTTTTCATAGTTGGTGAAATCTTCTTGGTTTCACAGATGTTGGGAAAAATTTTGCAATGGGCTTAAGAGGAGCAGTAGGTTTAGGGTTTAGGCATATGGGTGTGGGGGTTGAGAGAGAGGGAGAAGAGGAGAGAAAAGGGGGATCGGGTTTGGGTGGGGGGACGATTGATTGATTACTAGGGGTGGTTTAAGTCACTTTTAATCCACACCGTCGATTTAATCTGGTATTTTTTGACAAAGATACACCCATGAGCCAATGTTATGAAAAAACAATGCTCACTAGCATACCTACTCCTGTCTCTCTCTTGATATATATATATATATATATATATATATATAA
>NW_006498233.1:373066-385376 GCF_000471905.2 Amborella trichopoda
ATACTATATATATATATATATATATATATATGTAGGTTATGTGGCCTTTCCAGGCTTTAAAGCTAATAGTCTTACGCTCAGTGAGATTTAGAGAGAGATTGAATTTGGGTGCTTGGCGTACTGGGGCCCAGATTTAGATATCCCAAGTATTTGAGGCATTGAGAGTATACGTTTTGAGAGTGTGAACTCTCAGGGAGTTGTGAGGGTCACCTCCTAGTCAGGACTATATTGATTAAAATGCCTCATATTTGATGTGATAGCTAGGGCTTGGAGAATCCAATCGAGAATAATAGAATCAGAGTATTGAAAAGAGTATTCGCCCTGTATGGAATGGTTGACTCGTGGGACATGAGCTCGTATTCTGACACGAGACCGTTCCATGGCATGTGCACCCACAGTCATATGGGGAAACCACTCTTCTATTATATTATCCGACTTAGAAGAACAAGTGCACATGTGATTTGAGAGTACCCCTGTATTTGAATAGGAACATGTCCCACAGGGATGCATCAGTAATCCATTGAACCCCCTGTGACGGTAAGCTCTAGCTCAGCAACTTTGATGTGACCAACTTTGATCTTGATGGGGATGGATCTGGTTATGATCCATTGATTTTTGGTCACAACATTAATGGCAGAGATGGATCTGAGTCTAACAGATCTACTCGTGCTCATTGGCATGCGGATGATATTGATGATCGAAGATCCTCTTTTAATGGCGGTGATCATCTTGATGGGGATGGATCTAGTTATGATCCATTGATTTCTGGTCACAACATTAATGGTGGAGATGGACTTGGGTCTAACAGATCTGATCATGTGCATGCAGATGATATTGGATCTCGTCTAACGAGATCTGGAGATTGCAGAAAGGACGAAGAGGCTTTGATCCTTGATCCTGTACCTCGGGAGGGAACGGGTGTATATGATCTGGCCATGATATCAATGGCTCTAGTAGTATTATCAAGGGTGTCGATGGTTCTGGTGATCTAGCTACGAAGGTGGATTTTGGTGTTGCCTATTGTGTGGTATCTGGATATGGCGGTAACCCAAGATCTGGCTATGCTGAGATGCCTGCGAAGGATAATGTTATGAAGGATGATAATGGTGCTGCCTTTCGTGTGGTATCTGCCTATGGCGGTGACTTCAAATCTGGTTATTCTATGATGCCTGTGAAGGACAATATCTCTGGTAATACTCTTAAACATCATATCTCTTCTCTCATTGACTTACATAATACTTCCTTTGTGCATTCTAGTTCTTGCTTGGGTGTGTCTCCTGCTGGTAATGTTTTACCAAAAAAGGATGGCGTACTTGTTAGCCATGGTAATGTGAACCCTTCCTTTCCTTGGGTTGTGTTTCTAGTTCTACAGAAGATAGTCCTGAGGCTGCCTACATTGGAAAAGATTTGGGTGCTCGAAGTTCTGCCCCTTGCAATGTTATTGACTCTGGTGTGGTTGTCAATGCTGCAGAGGACAGACAAGGTATCAGTTATGTTAATCGTGATGGTTATGGGGTGCATGCGGCTACGGCTGTGGGTGAGCATGCTGATCAGCGTGCTCTTTCTCCCTGTGGGGATATTCCTAGATCCATGAATTCTGGTCTTGATGGTACTGCTCAAAGTATCATGAACTGAGAGACATTGATTGTTCAAGGTTTTGGCCTTGAAAATCTTCGTATGGGCCCTGGCCCGAGATCTACTGCTGTCGATTTTGATGGGGCCATCAGGAGTCCTGTAAGGGAAGCCTTTCCACCCTTGGTGGTTGGCTCGAGAAGCATACCATAGATGGCAACATAGGAAGTCAACCTATTGCTGGTTTGGGCAAAGGCAAGGAGGTGGATGTTACTCCTTGGACAAGTTCTTTTGGTAGTAAGAACGACCATGGATCTACTTCTTGTTCTCATGGTGAAGGTGTCATAAGGGAGGAGTTTCCATCGTTGGTTCCAAAGCACAAGAATGGAAGCTTGGCTAAACAGTTGTTGGGGCTCAGGTAGGTCCTCAGACTTGTTATTTGGTGCCAAGGGTGTTCAAAACATAGTTTACCGGAATCTCTCCACCGATCTCGCGTTTCCGATTCCAAAACCTGATTCCGCATTCCGTTAAGGAATCTCCACAGAAACCGTTTTTGGAACCAAGGAAACTCAATTCCTTAATTTCAGAATCTCGATTCAACACATGTTTAGAAACCATTTTTCGGAACTAAGGAAACTCGATTTGTTAATTTCATAATCTCGAATCAACACATCTTAAGAAACTATTTATCGAAACCAAGGAAACTCAATTCCTTAATTTTGGAATCTCGATCCAACACAACTTCAGAAATTTGAACCTAGTAAGTGTGGATAGACATTCTCAAATATGTCGAATCTGGATTCCAGTGAGGGTTAAATTTTGATTCCACGTCAATTGGAATTTGAAATCTTCCTTCGAATGCTTCTAGTGGTTGGAGGGTTTTGTTTTACTTGTGCCACCTTGGATGGCCTTTACATCAAATTTAAAATATAATTGGTAAATACAACACATACAATTAAAAGTAAAACCATGGCGTAGACATAATCCAATTTTTTCTTTGTAATAATGAAGTCAAAATCACAATTTAGAAATACTTGTCTTTGTATATAATGACCGTAAGTTCAATAGTCAACACGATCACTTTAAAATTTGGGAAACCTTTTAATAAGAGCAATCCAATATAGGTTCTGAAGTTGATGGGCCTCAAGATGTACTAGTGGCTTCCTTTCCATAAACTGAAATCTTGATCCCTGGTAGGGATCGTCAAACGCATTCCATAGTCCATATTATTGTAAATCTCGATCTCAAACTAGCATGGATCTCTGATCTATATACTTCGGAAACTTGATTCCAAATATGCTAGAATCGCAATTCGAAACAATATATCTCAGTTCTACAAATGTCAGAAACTCTATTCCATAGATGTCGGAAACTCGATTCCGCATATTAATGAATCTTGAGTCTTGGAGTGTTGATGCTAAGGGGATGGGAATCTTGATTCCAAGGAGGACAAAATCTCGATTCCATATGTGGATGAAACTTAGATCTATTTCAGTCGAAACACGATTCTCAAAAACTAGGAATCTCATTCCTAACGATTCCTATTGTACGGACAACGATTCCTAAGCAGAAATCTTCTAGCCGGCCACGATTCTGCAATTCTAGTTCCTAAAACGATTCGGTTTCCCAAGCGTTTCCAACAACTATGGTTCAAAATGGAGTGTATTACTTTGAGGAGATGGATACTTTACCTACTGAAATTATTAATGGTAAAAAATTTGTCAAAATTGAAAAGAAGTTGATGGACTCATGTCGGAGTAGGTGGGAAAACTACTTATTGGGGTACTTCTTGGGCTGCCGATCTGATTGGAATTATATGAAAGAGATGTTGAAGAAACTCTGGAGAAAATGTGGAGGCTTGAGCATGATGTTGAGGTATTCTCCGTTGATGGGGACTTCTTGATTTTTTGATTTCGTTCTAGGGAGGAGATGGTGGTTGCCCATACAGGGGGCCATGGTTTATCAACAAAAAATGTTTGGTGCTGCCAGAATGGAATCCATCAGGTCAACCCTCTAGGCATACTCGTCCAACTGTGCCAGTTTGGATCAAATTGCCAAGGTTGCTAATGATGTATTGGGAGCCAGAAATTCTGTCTTGTATTGCCTTGAATGTTGGAAAGCCCATCTTCATAGACAAACTGAAAAAATTAAGATCAAGGGCTGAGCCAAGGGTTTGTTTTTTTTTTTAAGTCTGTTGAGCCGAGGGTGTGTGTTGCATTGGATCTAGATATCATATGCTCGACTGAAGTTTGGCTGGACATGAATGGGCAGGATTATAGGCGAGAGATAGTTTATGAGTTCATGCCCTCGATCTGTTCTAAATGTTGAAGGGTGGGCCATAAGCCTAAATTATGTTGAGTAGGCTTAAGTGCAAAGGCCCCCATCAAGGTTAGTACAACAGTTGTTTCTAATGGTGATACTTCTATTAAGTTACCATCAAGAGAAGAGGGTTGGTGATTGGGAGTGTTTCGTCAAGAGTTTAGGATGGCGAATTCTCGCTCTTGCCACATAATGCAGTTCTGAACCATGAAGCCTCGTTGTTGACTACGGACAACCAGGCTGATGTAAACGGTACTACTCATTCTATGACTACACAAGATGATATCATGGCGACTGTGGTGACTGATGAAGCAGTTGTTGCACCTACAATTATGCATTCGTTAGTCCATGGCCATGATCAGACGGAATGTGAGCACAGTCTCAAGCAGGTTAACGTTAGTACTGACATAGAGAAAGATGGGGCGGAGTATGATGTTGAGGGCAGTTTGGATCCCTTGCCTATGGAGTGGATGGCATGGGGTATATTGTTGGTGGTCATAATCCCAAGTAGAAAGTCGAGTTTCAAAAAGCCATGGTCCTAGTAAGTCATGGCAAGCCGTTGGAAAAGCAAGTTGATAAGGTGGAAGGTTCTAGTTAGCGAGTGCAAGATCATGTGAATAGTGAGAAGCTTCCTCAAGCTTGAACTAGATCGCAATTAAAAGCCTCTTTGGTAGCTACTGGTGACAAGAAGGGGCTATCTTTATTAGCTACTGGTGATAAGAAAGGATTAACTCTAGTAGCTACTGATGACAAGAAGGGGTTACTCCAACAACTTTTGAAGGTAAGGTTTCCCTTAAACCTCTAATTTTATTTGTCAGTTGCAGCTTGGAATGTTAGGGGCCTTTAGGGTCAGGGCAGAATTTCGGATATTGGGGTTTTAAAAGAATAACATAACCTTGGCCTTCTTTTCTTATCCGAAACTAAGTTTCCTGTGGAGTTGAGCCGTATTTGGTCTAAAAAGTTGGGATTCTATAATAACTTTATTGCTAATGATATTGAGGGTAGATCCAGAATTTTATTCCTGTGGAATCTTTTAATTTACTCAAACAGAGTGATTGATGTAAATGATCAGCTGATAATTGTGGACGCTATTCATATTTGTAATGGACATATCTCAGTTGTTTCAGGGGTTTATGCATCTAATTATGTGTTCCAAAGGGCCATGCTTTGGGACCATATGATGGCTTTAGGAGAAACTATTAATCTTCCTTGGCTTGTATTACGGGATTTCAATACTCTATTGGATTCCTCGGATAGAGTGAGCTGTAGCAATTCTTTATCACCAGATTCAGGCAATTTTGTTCAAGTAATGTTGGTTTGTGCTTTTGCTGATCTTGGTGTAGTCAAAGGGTTGTTCTCTTGGTCTAATAGCCAGTTGAGCAGGAGATGCATTAGAAGGAGGTTTGGACTGTGCATTGGCAACTACTGACTGGGTTTTAGCTTTCCTTGAGTCCAAAATCCAGGTACTTCCTAGAGGCAACTCAGATCCCTTACTCATCTCTATTTTTTATTTGGGTTTAGTTGGGCCCAAACCTTTTAACTATTTTTTTATGTGGGAGCAACATCACGGTTTTTTGGATGTCATCTCTAATTCCTAGCAAGGCCGAGTGGAGGGGCACCCATGTATTGTTTTGTTGCTAAACTTAAGAGGCTAATGGCTGACCTTTGTTCAGCTATGTTTGGCTATGTTGGGGAATCCATTGCAGTAGGTTGACATCAACTATCACCTTGCATGAGAGCTTACGCATGGATTCTTCCAATGAGACATTCATGTCTGAGGAAAAGAGTAGAACTAGTTAAAAGGTGAGGATTCCAATGCCAAATATTTTCATCTATCGACTGTGGTGAGGAGGAATGACAGAATTATCTCCTTGAAAGATCGGAATGGGAATTTTTTGAGGCTGACATTGAAAATCATATGATTGGCTATTTCAAAGATCTATTGGCTCAGGAGAGCAATATTGACCTGCATATGGTTGATCAGTTCTTGTCGTCCTTTCTTGTCAATTCTTCTCAGAAGGACAAATTAGTGGATGCAATAAATATGGAGGAGATCAAAGCATGCATTGGGGATATGAAAAATGAAAGTGTCCCCGTCTGGATGGGTTTCAGTGGAATTCTACAAGTTTGGATGAGAAGTCATTAAAAAGGATCTTTTTCTAGCCCTTAAAAATTTCTTTGCTAAAGGTAGGCTTCTCAAGCAAATCAACTCCACTTTTGTATGTTTGATTTCTAAAGTGGATACACCTAGGGCGATGAAAACTTTTTGACCTATAGGGCTGTGTAATGTCTTGTACAAATTCATCACAAAATAATTTCTAGTCGGCTTCGAGTTGTTCTTGCTGATATTATTGATCCTAGGCAGGCGGCATTTTTTAAAAGTAGGCTTATTACAGATAATATCGTTATGGCAAATGAATTTATGTCTCTTTGCTATAGGAGTTCAGCTCGGCCTAAAATATGTCTGCAAATTGATTTGAGCAGTGCCTATGATAGGGTTTTCTGGGATTTTATTGTGTGTAGAATGCATGCTTTGGGTTTTCCTGAGTTATTTGTTTCATGGGTTCACTTGTGTATTTCCACTTCCTTCTTCTCTGTTTTGAGGAATGGCTCACCCAAGGGATATTTTAAAGGGAAAAGAGGTTTGAAGCAAGGAAATCCTCTATCTCCTTATCTATTTTTGTTGATCATGGATTTCTTTAGTAGGCAACTTAATTGTGCTATGCTGCAAGGCATGGTTCTCAGGACGTTTCCTTCAGGGTGTGACTATGGGGTCTCTCATCTATTTTATGTTGATGATGTGCTTGTTTTCTGTGAGGCATCCATTTCTTCAGCCACTGCTATGCGTGAACTTATTTTTATGTTTGAAAGGATTATTGGTCAGATTTTGAATTCATTTAAAAGCGAGGCTTTTTTTTTTTTGGTGCACCACGGGGAGGACGTTGGAGAATTATGAGGGAGTTGAAGTTCCTTGAAGGAGCCCTTCCAGTCCGCTATTGGGCTTACCATTATTTTGTGAACATCTTAGGCACAATTATTACCATAGTCTGGTGGGTAAGGTGTTCAATAAGATTGGGTCATGGCAGCCTTTATGTCTCTCATATGCAGGTCGACTTCAGTTGCTTAAGTCTGTACTCAGAGTATCAACGGTTTTCTGGCTGTTATCTTTCATTCTCCCAAAGAAAACATGTAATATGATAGAGAGACAACAGAGGAACTTCTTATGGGCTGGTGAAGTAGAGAAAAAAGGTATTCATATGATATAATGGAGAACAATGTTTCACTCAGTCTGAAGGAGGTCTCGGGATAAGGGAAATGGTGGACCTCAATATCGTAGGAATGATGAAGTTAGCATGGAGGATTTTGGAAAACCCATCCTCGTTGTTGGGACGATTCTTCAAACATCGATATTTTAGAAATTCTTCTATATGGGAGGCTGAGGCAAGAAAAGGATGTTCTTATGTATGTAAAGGGATTCTACTTGGCATATTGCACTTGAAAGGCAATATATAGTGGAATATTGGCAATGGTCAGATGGTAGATTTTTGGATGGATCCATGGTTAGCAGGTCAGTCACTATCGGATTTGCATGGTAATGACATTCAAGAGGATTTGGGAGCTGATGCAGGGAGGAGGGTTTCAGACTTTATAGGAGGTGCACCGCAATCTTGGGTTCTGCCACCTCTCACATCTGATATTTTGAGAAATATATGGAGGGAGTTTGGGAATTATACTTTTCCTCTAGGGCCCAAAAAGGATTAACTGGTCTGGATTCACTCTGCTGATGGCCTATTTTCTATTAAAGGGGCATGGGACTTTATTAGGCATCAAGGTTCATCAAAACCTATTTTCCGTGCACTGTGGTCTTCTAAATGACACACACAGGCGAAAAGGTTCTCATGGTTGCCTTGCATAATCGGTTGCCCACTTCATTTTTATGGCAGCAACGGGGCATGCAGCTGGACTCCTTATATCCCTTTTGTAGCAACCATGATATCCTTTTCCATCTATTATTTCAATGTGCTTTTGCATAGGGTGTATGGAGATCATTAGCTTGGAGATGTAGAAACAGTTTGTCCTTGGTACTTCTATCCCTGATTTACTTAGGTGGTGGTTACTTTTCAAGTTTAAATCTCATGGATTTCGTAATATTTGGTTTTCCATCTTTTTTACTGCTATTTGGTTTCTATGGGAAGGGTACAACAAAAGAGTCTTTGAGTCAAGACCTACTAGGAGAGAGCTTATTGTGAAACGGATTACCTTACATGTTCAAGCACTAGCAAAAGTTAAAAAGTGGTCTTCCACTTATCAGAAGTGGTCATTATTAATCTTCAGATAATTTGGCGTCAGCAGAGGTCAGAATCCTTTATTTCGGTGGCATGGTCATTTTTGAGGCTTAGAATTACAAGCTCAATAGTGCTTACTTGAGAAATCCAGGTTTAGCAGGTGGTGGTGGAGACATCAAGAACAAAGATGGTGGTTTCATTGCTGCTTTTACAAAGCATTTTGGTTTTGCTTCTAATAACCATGCATAATTCTTGGCACTTAAAGGAGTTCAGTTGGTTCGTCAGAGGAATTGCTTTCCAATACTGATAGAAAGTGATTCAGTCCTGCTTGTGGATGTCATTCAGAATCGATGACGTGCTGCATGACAGCTAAAGACGATTGCAGATAATTGTCGTACCAGACTTTCTTCTCATTGATGGTCCATTGCACTTGTTTTTTGGGAGGTAAATATAGTTGTTGATGCGCTCGTTAGGAGGGTATCTACTGGCCCCGGTGCCACCGTGTGATGCCATCGACCACCGGACTTTCTTCTCTTCGATGGTCCATTGCATATGTTTTTCGGGAGTCAAATATGGTTGCTGTTGGCCCCAGTACCACTGTGTGGTGCAATCAACCACCAGATTTTCTTTTTTCTCTTTTATTACATGATCTGGCCCAACCTATAAAAACAATTAGCCATTATGGCATATATGAATATTGTCTACTAATGGAGCAGCAAATGCTGTGGACTAGTTTCATGTTCCAGGCTTCGCAACCAAATTCATCATATACTGCACCTACCTGTTTCAGTTGTCATTGATTGGTGTGACTTAATTGACATTAAATTTTCTTTATTGTTCAGGTCTCTAAAGTGCATGCTCATATCACTTGCAAAGACAGTGCCTTCTTCCTAACAGATTTGCACAGTCAATACGGAACATGGATCACTGAGTAAGTGTCTCTGTGTGAGAGGGAGGGAGGGAGGGAGAGTATTTACTTTGTTTATTAGTACAATGTTTTGGATGGAAAACATTGAAACCTTCCTTATCTATGCAGTATTGAGGAGAAGCGCTATCGAGTCCCTCCCAATTTGCCTATCAGAATCCGTCCATGTGATCGTGTTGAATTTGGCTCTGATAAGAAGGTCCCTCCTCTTAACTTGTGCCTCATTCGTTTTTTTAGAAAAGATCATATAATCTGTCTTCCTTGTGTTACGATCAGTATTTTTTATATCAGCTAGTCTAACCGGTTATGCAATGCCCAATAAAATAATGAGTGGCACTGGTTGGTGGGTTACCAGCCACGAACATAAGAAATGGTTCTCGAGAAACCAGCCAAACATGACGAAGAAAATGAGAGAGAGAGATTACATTAAGAATTATATGAGAGAGATTGCATTAAGAAATAATGCTTACATATATCTGTACAGGCCGTTTTTCAAGTCAAAGTGAAGACGTTTCAATTGGAAACAACTTCAACATATGGTGAGCAAGTGCTGAATCCTGTTTAGATGATTTGAGAATTGGGGTCACCAATCATGTTTGAATGAGGCCGTTGGCTGCAAGAAGGAATGAATGGTCAGGTAAAGAGCCTTTGATTTTGGTAGGCTGTGTAATTGATATTGGTTCATTGCAACCCAATATCTTTGCCTAAACACAACTGCCGCTATTTCGAGGCTGGAGAAGAGGGAGAAGTATATAGCATTACAAAATTGTAATTAAACCATTGTTTATAAGTAAATGTTTCATGATAGGTAATTTTGGATTACGGTGAATTGAATGGGCAAAAAGCATTTATCAGTTTAGCTGCCATCTTGAATGCATATGGTGGGTAGTTACAGGAGAGGATTGATTTCATAAGAAGACTAGGATTATATCGCCTCAAGATAAAAAAAATATTAATCAATTTTGTGAGAAAATAGTGACTTGCATAATCATGTTTGTCATCCTTTTATGGGTGTGGTTTGTATAGGCTAAGGCTCTAAAACAATCTAAGTAAGATTTTATATGGATCCAATGTACTCTTTATCTTCAAAGAACGGCCCAGCATTCAATGCTAGTCGAAGCTGTTGGTTCTCAGGTTGGTTGAATACTATTAATGAGAGTGGTACTTCACTATTCCTTAGTCTTGGAGACTGAATATTATTAATGAGAGTGGTAATTCACTATTCGTAATTCTTGGAGATTTTTTAGTTCATTATGCTATTTCTCTAGATTTGCATACACTTCTTGGTTCATTATGCTATTTCTCTAGGTTTGTATACAATTACATTGATCTCAGTAAAAAATGCTTTAAGAAAGATTTTGGTTATAGTTTCCCGTTTGATGGTACCAGGTTGAGGCAGTATGATATTTTGGTTTGGGATGCATTTTGTTCGACGGTTTTTTGAATGTTAAATACCATTGGAAGGTGCCCCTTCAAAAAGTGTTCAAAGATATTGGAGTAAAGGAAATCTGTATGATGCCCTGAAAATTTGTTTTCATTTCTAATTAAAAAATTTAAAACTTGAAAATAGTGTAGATCGAGCAATTGATGATCACTTGAAAATCTTAAAAATTGATGGTCCAAAAAGTGCATTGCAAGATGCATTATTTCCAAGATTTGAAATATATATGTTTCTCTCGTCTATATAACTCGAGGTCGAGATGATTGATTTGATGATTTTTTAGTATCGAAATCACCTCTTGAGGTGCGTTTTAATGTGATAGTTTAGGGCCATACCTTTATAAAACCGTTTTTTTTTGTTTTATTAGTGTGGTTTGAATAAAGTTTTCACCTTAAACAATCAAACTTTGTCATGTAATTTTGGTATAGAAAATTATTAGGATGTGAGAATATTTGTATTTCTAATGTAAACTCAAAAAATGGTTCAAATCAATCAAATTTATAAATGCATGAAAGTCTAGAAAATAAATCGGTGCAAATAATGTGTACTATTTGTAGGACCTGATATCTTCTTTTTTTTCACATATCTAAACATCTTAATGTGCAGATGGTTAATTAGATGTTTTCCAACATCTAAACAGCAAAGGATTTTAGAGGTGCACCTTAATTTTTTTTTTGTTGAAGTCAATATTTATTTTGAAAAGAACTTTCCTCTAGGCAGTGATTTTGATTTCATTCAGCCCCAATTAGAAAGAGAGCCGACAAGAGAGATTGCATAGAGATAGCCATCACCGTTAGCACACCACTAGAGAGGGACCCCATTGTTGCCATCGTTGCTGCATGCCACAAAGCCATTGTTGTTACTGTTGCTTCAAATGCTTGTGACTACTGTAAGCATCAACACATTATGCATGGCCATCATTGAAAGTTGGACTATGTGATCAAGCACGGTGTATATAAATTAAAATTTTTTTTTTCTTACACCGACAAGACCACTTATAATGTCCAATTACAAATAAATAACTCTCAAAATGAATAAAAAAAACAAAAAAAAACATTGTTTTTACTTGTTACAACTGTTGAATATAACTCTTTAAATCAAAACTTTAACTCATTGTTTCATGGGATTGAAAGAGCTCAACAAAAAAATAAAATTTAAAGAAGTACAGTTATCGGAGATTATTTCAACCGGGTTTAGTACACCCGTGTCGAGTCTTTTCTTTCCGATAGTGCTTGGAATCTATGATCGGTCTTTTGATTCTCTTACTTATGGGAAAACGTTTTCAATGGAATATGGATCTCGATCTAAAGTCACCTACCTAAGGTATCAATATTTTAGTCTTGCTCAAGCCCTATTAGCTTGATGTTTAGAGAGATGAGAGATATAAATCAAAGAGAGAGAGATCTACTAGCTTTGTTTGGCCCCCTTTGCAACCCACTTAACTTAGGTGTGCTCCCTTTTCTTTACCAACTTGAGAGAGAGAGAAAGAGAGCTATTACTTGGGGGGTGTCCCCCTTTGAACCCACCAAAAGAGAGAGAGCTTGAATTGGGGCGTGCCCCCTCTTTTGAACTAGGGAGAAAGAGAGAGCTAGATTTAGGACGTACCCCCCCTTTTGAGAGAGAGAGAGAGAGAGAGAGAGAGTTAGTTTTAATTTAATTTAAACGTTAAGTAAATAGTATTTATTACTTAATTTAATAACTACTAATAGAACTAAATTAATTATACGAAGAAGTACTTACAAAACTAAAAACTAACTAAAACTAAAA
>NW_006498233.1:387965-404801 GCF_000471905.2 Amborella trichopoda
GAGAGAGAAGGAGAGAGAGAGAGAAGAAGAGAGATCGAGGGAGAAGAAAAAAAAGCGAGGGAGAGAGTTTGAAGGAGAGGGAGAGAGAGAGAGACGGAGAGATCGAGAGAGAGAGGAAGAGAGAGAGCAAGAAAGATAGAGGAAGAGAGACTGAGAAAGAGAGGGAGTGAGGAAGAGAGAGAGAGCGAGAGAAAAAAAGAGAGAGAATGAAAGAACAAGAATGAGAGGGAGAGAGAGTGACCGAAAGGGAGGGACAGAGAGAGAACGAGAATGAGAGGGAGAGAGAATAAGAGAGATCGAGGAAGAGAGAGCGCAAGAATGAGGGAGAGAGAGTTCCGGCTTGAGCTCGGGTTGGGGCCCAACCCGACCCATTTGCCAAGAGAAGCGAGAATGAGAGAGACCGAGAGAGAGAACAAGGAAGAGAGGAAGAGAGAGAGAGAGAACAAGAGAGAAGAAGAAAGAGAGAGAGAGAGCAAGAGAGAGAAAGAGAGGGGAACTGACGGCTTAGCCACCTGTTCAAGTGCGAGAGAGAGGGAAAGAGATAGAGAGAGAGGGAGGGAAAGGAGGAGAGAAAGAGAAGAAGAGAGGGGATTGGAAGCTAGGGTGAGAGAGAGGGAGAGGGAGAGAGAGAGAAAGATAGGGGATCGGCAGCTAATGAGAATGAGGGAAAGAGAGAGAGAAAGAAAGAGAGAAAGAGAGGAAGAGATGGGACTGAGCTTAGCCGCCAGTTCAAGTGTGAGAGAGAGAGGGACAGAGGGAGAGAGAAAGAGAGGGGACCAATGGTGAGAGAGAGAGAGAGAGAGAGAGAGAGAGAGAGAAAGGAAGAGAGAGAGAGAAGAAAAGAGGGGATTGGTGGCGTAGCTGTCGATTCGAGTGTGAGAGAGGCCTAGCTGTTGATTCTAATGTGAGAAAGAGAGGGAGAGGGAGAGAGAGAAAGAGAGGGGACTGACGGCTTAGCCATCGGTCCGACTGAGAATGAGGAAAAAAGAGAGGGAGAAAGGAAGAGAGAAAGAGAAGAAGAGAGCAGATCAGCGGCTTAACCACCGATCCAAGCATGAGAGAGAGGGAGAGAGAGAAAGAGAGAAAATGAGCGGACCGACGGCTTAGCCGTCGATTCGACTGAGAATGAGGGAAAGTGAGAGAGAAAGGAAGAGAGAAAGAGGAGAAGAGAGGGGATCGACAGGTTAGCCACCTGTCCGAGCGTGAGAGAGAGAGGGAGAGAGAGAAAGAGAGAAATGTCGTTGGTCCGAAGAAAGAGGGAGAGAGAGAAAGGGAGAGGGAGAGAGAGACAATGTGTGTGGTTACCTAGTGTGACCCTTTAGTTGGACCAGAGACTAGGTTGGGAGTGAAGAATTTCAAATAGGAAGTGAGGGGTTTTGGGTTGGAAGTAAGAAGTTCTAGAGGTTGTCCTGTATGGGGAAAGTTCTCTCTCCCCTCCTTGGGGTAAAAGGGGGTGGAGTAAAAATATCGCAAACCAAGGGAAACTCAAGCTATTTTATTAATTTTTGCTTAAGCTTTGAAATCACCTTAAGCTTATGGTTACAAATGGTCATGTGATGCTTATATAACATCCCCTTGACACAAGGGTTGATGCTCAAAACTAAACCTAATTGCTAAAATTATATTTTTCATGATTTAAAATTAAATCCCGTTTTTTTGGTAAAATAACCATTTTGCCCCTGTCCACAATCTTGGAAATGATGAGATGGCATCCGAA
The DNA here is from genome assembly GCF_000471905.2 of Amborella trichopoda. Next base: position 389,683 of record NW_006498233.1, read on the forward strand.
AAGGTACCATGTGGCATGGTGATCGTTCGGGGCTCATTTTGGGTCCTTTTCGTAACCTTCAAGAGAAAATAATATCGTAAAAGTGATGCGCTCGGCGAGGCAATCATTTTGAAATATTATTTGATCATTGAATCCAAGTTTTGAGATTTTCTTAAAACCGGTGAAGGATGGGAATTTTGCAATCTTGAATAAGAGATCTTGCCCATTTCTTGATGTTTTGGTTTGATCTTTTTGCCATAGAACAACGAGGAAGCTGCCATGGTCGTTTTGTGACAAAAATGGCTCGATTTGGTCACCGAATTGCCACTTTTCGAATTGGGGAAGTCATCGAAATATGGATTTTGGTTGCCAAAAAAATATCCCTTTTTGCAATCTCAAAATATAGAACTTGCAGTCTTTTATCACATGTGATGTTAATCGAAGCCCTCGACGTCATAATCACAACGATCATGTTTTCAAGTCGATGGGGTTTTGTGATATGACCTTTCGATCGAGGGGGTCTCCTTCTTGCAAAAATCTGCAACAAATGAGTTTTCTTGAGTAGCTTCTCTCTAGGATTTCTTCTGTCATGGGACATGTCACTTGCCGTGCCATATATGAAAATGTGCGCTTTGACGAGATGAAGTACTTCCAGAAATTTGGGCTTAAAACGGAGAAGGTACATCATTTGGAAGATGATCCCAAAATCATAAGGCATTGTTTTCATATATAGAAACTGGTTCACCGATGGTACAATAAAATAGTGTATAACCTACCCTCTTGGGGTAAGTTGGCCCTAGAATGGTGCATAAGTGTTCGAATGAGCTGAAATTTGATATATGGGGGTTTTCAGACATTCTGAATCTAACGAAAGTAGTCTGGAACTCATCTAAGATCCCGATAATAGGGCTGTAGTTATGAGGTTTTTTTTCAGCATGTTTGAAGCCGAATTTGAAAACTTGTTTTGCGTCTGATCCACCTTAACTTCGTCGGATTGTGACGAAACTTGGCGTGTGTTCTTAGGGAGTTAAATGCTACCCCCTCATGCTTTTTGGGACCAATCCATCACCCTTTAAAATTCACTCCAGATCGGGGTTTGTTTTATTAGTGCTTTCGTAGTCCGCAGGTATTTTTGATACCCACGGGCCTAGGTCGCGTCTAGCTTCCTCCTTATTTGCACCGGGGATAAAAGTATCAAAAAATACTCTATAACACTTACAAGTAGTCTTTTTATAATAAATCAACTTCAAATAAAATAAAATAAAAGAATACAACTAGGATCTCAAGAATTTGAAGCCATTCAAATCATCTCTTTCAATGACAAATAAAAGACACAATCTATGCTTGGGAATAAAAGATACAATAAATAAATATGCAAGAAACAAAAATGGATGTAAACAATTACCTCAACCGAGCTTCTTACACTCCACATTACGTTACCACCTTCCGATGGCGCAGTATCTAATGGTCAACCTTCAATCTCAATGGGGAAAGCAAATTTTGGACAAGTCACACCAATGGAACATGAACCTCTTTTATCACAAACTAAAACCTTAAGTAAACTCCTTTGATAGCCTAGTTTGATAGAAAGCTTCTCTTTCTATCAAATCCTAAACACCTTGCCCCAATGTGAGATGAGAGATGGAAGAGATGAGACAACCACTATGAGAGACATAGAGTGGGGTGTGCTCGATAGCCTAGTTTGAGAGAAAGCTTCTCTTTCTATCAAATCCTAAACACCTTGCCCCAATGTGAGATGAGAGATGGAAGAGATGAGACAACCACTATGAGAGACATAGAGTGGGGTGTGCCCCCCTTAGGGTTTCTTTGAGGGTGAGAGAGAGTTTCCAAGAAGAGAAAGATAATTTTCTATGAGAGAGAAAGAATCTCCTTCTAAGTGGGGATGTCCCCTATTTTTTCATGAGAGAGAGAGAGAAATCTCTACTAGGGGCATGCCCCTCTATTGTATATGAGAGAGAGAAGAGAGAGATTTTAGGTGTGTAGTAGATATGGTGTAGAGTATGGGGTAGGGTCCATCCTTTTTTATAGTATTTGAATAGATTTAGGGTGAATTTGCACCATGTGAGATTGAATTTGCACCATTGATCTTGGTTACTTGTGGGGTGAGAGATATGAGCCGTCAATGCCAAAACCATTATCTCCTACTTCCTAAACCATTTTTTCATCAATTAATTCAAATAAGAAATTAATATAAGATACTATTATCCTTTCTTATTTTATTCATAAGCCTTCTCATACATACCAAAAATTTCATTCAAAATTTCCTCAAGGCTTAAGCTTTCTTAAATCAACACTTTCTTTTCTCTCAAGTTTTAGAGCTTGACCAACAAAATAGAAAGGCACCTAAGTGGGGCGTGCCTCCCTTTGTGGCACATAATGGGCCCCACCTAATGTGCTATGATGGGCTCATAAGTCCTGTTGGGCCTCCCATGCAATTAAACTAATTTTATTTAAAAAAAACATAAAATCATTATTTGAATATTTAAATCAATATAAAATCAATATCTCTATTCTTATAAATCCAAAGTTAATAAATAAAATATCTAACGATTTAGAAAAAATCAAATAAGATTTCTACATTATTAAAATAAAAAAATTAAATACTATGATGGAAAAATGATCCATATGGTCTAGAAATAAATGTGCGGGGTCTACCACCTCTAATCGTGGACTATGGACCACACATGCTTTCTCAAACAGACCTAGTGTTGCCCATGACCGACAGTCCATGCAGGGGATCATTAGTGGGTCACCAAAGTCTAACCAATGGGTAAGGGATCGCAGTCCCAGTTTATGGATTTCATTCCCCTTGTAGAGGAAACCAAAGTAATCCCGACCTGATGCAATCCATTGCTCGATGGTGCATAGGGTTTATCCCTCTCGCACATGCACACGGCATGCACATTGATAGGGATGCCGTGTTATGGTGCTATCAATGTGCATGCCGTGTTATGGTGTGCGAATGATGTTTTGGCCTCATCTTTGAAGGTCTCCATCACACACACGGATCACATAGTCTATCGGCTCACTCTTCCGGGTATACTTCGACCTCATCAAGGGATGACGCATCTAACCCCTATCGGTTTGTTTCTCTATGCCTAGGTAGCATGGGGTTTCTCTATCCAGATTGACTTAACATGTCAAATACAGTCAAGTCTCAGCAAACATCTTTTCTTTAGTATGGTCCACACGAGATCACACTCCCACTAAGTTCATGTTCCACCATGTAATTCATTTACAAGCACTGATAAAGTCTGTAATGGTCACACAAACCCAACATTTCCCATTTGGCCTTACATTATCTCATCATCACTTTCTTTTATCTCCATCTCTCTCTCATGTCTCACAAAATCATTAGGTGCAAGCCCTTTGCAAGAGTGTTTGCTATCATTACCTTCATAGGTATATAAGTAATCTTGAACTCTCTCAATTACAATCTCTCTCTTAAGCATTTTTCACTTATTCTCTCTCATTACATTAATCATGACTTTCACTATCAATCCTGGCATAAAAGAATTTATGGAGGCATCACATTTTTCTCTTTGCTGCTCGGAGTTTATCCCGAACGTGGTTGTAAACCATCTTTCATTTCTCATCACGAATCATGGACATGCTGTTGAAGAAGGTCATTATGTATCATCACCGCATGGGATCATATCTTCATGGGCTCAAAAGAGTTCTTCAATCAAGCTGCTCGCTTCTATAGCCATAACACCAGCGCCACATAGTTGGGTTGTATGGGTGAACAATATTATAATTTGTTGTTCCAGTTGGCCTGTCAAACACTAGCAGGTGCTCCCACTGGAATGTATAATTTATCTGGATCTTTCATGATAGAGTACATGTATATCTGAATATCCAAGCAGCTAAAAAAACGTGGGACTATAGCAGCTCCCACTCAATTATTACACATATAACATATACATTCTCAGCATTCCTATATCATGATCTAGTATAGCAAGTCTTATGCAATAAGTAATTCAATGCTCATTAGTTTTATAATATGTAAAACCTTCATGAACTACAAAGGTTCAACCACTCCAGTTTTCTTGGTAGTAAATCCATACAAACTAAGTTATATAATCAACACAACATGTGTCAAGGAAGCCTATCAAGATGACCTTCCTACTACATTTCATATGGTCTAAGGTCTTAGGCAATTGAGGATTCTAAATAACTAGAAACATGGGTCAAGGCATATGGGTATTTTAAAAGCAGTGCATGAATAAATGATAGTTTCCTCCCAAGTTTATAAATACCTTCAAGACTTAATGTTTTCCTCCATAATAAAAAAAATATTCACAAGAAATAGTTAGATAATAGTATGGAAGTTTAGAAAGATTTTCCATAAAAACTTAGTGGACCTTGCAAGACTATGAGGTTTTCTCAAAACCATATTCATAGACTTAGGTTTTTCTCAAATGATCTAATTTAATACATGTTTATTCTTCACAAAATCATTTTACCGCATTTAATTACCTACTAAGTCATGTTTACAGCTACAAAAACAAATCATAAAGTCCATATTGCAATTTTATCCAAAATAAAGCATGACTAAAGAATGGGTATCAAAATCTAACAAAATACTTCTTTTTGACAAACATGAAGACTTTATCAAGAGATCACATCATCACATGCAACACATCATATTACTGGATATTATTGAGAGGATGGTCACTAAGATTGAGTTCCATCAAAACACTTACTTCGTTCATATTTGAATGAGCCAAACCCATCTTTCATGTACCTTAAGTATAGTTCATACTCTAGCCCAAGGAGGCAAAAAAAAAAAACAGGGTATTGAAAACTGGCTCTTTCAAAAATTTTAGCACCTATCACTTAATGTTCATACACTCCATACATATTTATAAAACAAACAGCCAAAAATATTACTAAAGAAGTATATGAAACATACAATAAAAACCATATAGTATGGTACCATGTAATGTGGGATAGATTTTATACGTCAAAACTATATAGTATGGCACCTGGGCTTTCTTGATTCTTTGTTTTTACTTGTTGACAAGATTTTGTGATCTTGGAAGAGCACACAACTGATGGAGAATTTATTCGTGATCGATTTCACATGTCACGAAGTTGTCAATCTCTTCGGCACTTGGATTCTCCCTTTCTCACAACATGAAGAAGTACTCTTTTTTATCCCATCATTCCAAATATCACAAATTTGATTCTTCCACTGATCTTTAGAGTTTCTATGTTGCCACCAAGTCTCTTTATATATTCCTTCATTTTAAAGAAACCAAGATGCTTTTATAAATATTATGCTTCTTTTTTTTTCTGATATTCCCAGATCGAACACTCTTCACATAGAGTGTTATATCTTGCTTGAAGTTTTACTATTACAAACCATATTCATGTCACACTATAAAATTTTTAAATGATCCCTAAAAAGGTATTTTTTATGAGGAATCCAAAGATGTGTCTTAACATGCCACATCTTTTAATTTACTGCATAATAGAACATGAGCATCCCATGATAAAAATATGATATCTCTTAATTCATAAAGAGTTTATCTCAGAATCCTTTTTAGTATTGAAATAGACTCAAAAATATAAAATAGTGCTCAGTTTCATCCCTAAATCGTACTATTTAGTAGGTCTACAATTTAGTGACATTCACATCACAATACAATTTTCTCAGTAGAAAATCAGGTTGCGCACCTCTTAATAAAATATGTGTTTCTCTCAATTCATAAAGGATTTCATCCTAAAATATTTTATGTTAAAAAAGAGACTCAAAACTAAAGCATAAAATCATGGTGTGAATATCAAGTAATACTTTTATTATAGAAATAAATAACTGATATTCATGTCAAAAAATAAATCACTAGTAAAATTCTATTTTCTCTCCACTCACAAGGAGTTTCATTTTCAAATCTATTTTGCTTGAAAGTAGATACAAAATGACAATAAATATATTTCTACAGGCCTCATATCATTATGTTAAGTAGGCTTCATAAATATAGTTATTCACATCTCAATAAAACACATCAAACGACAGAAAATTCAAGATGACCACACTCCCATTGAGTTCATGTTCCACTATATAATTCATTTACAATCGCTCATAATGCCTTTTATGAACACACACCCCCAACATTTATAACTTGGCTGGCCTAGTACGTCAAGCTTAGTCCGAGGATCATCAAATTATATTTGTCTGGTATGGTCAACACGATGACCACACTCCCACTGAGTTTATATTTCACTATTTAAAATTCTTATACAAGCTCTGGCCACATAAACCTAACAACCACAACATTCCATCTTTTGTGGACATCATCTTCGATTCCTCTATTAGAAGTAGGGTTGTGATAGCAATGTGGTCACCGCTGTGGCATGGTGATAGCGTTGGCTACATAGGAACATTTCATAAGTTTTTAGTCATGCTATATTTCTTCCAAAATTCCAATTTGAGAGAGAAGAAGAATAATACCAATTTATTCCCTCCTCTTCAACTCTGCTAGGAGATAAGTCAATCCAAAATGAAAACCTTGGAACAATCAAGAGAGACTATTGAGCACTACGCAGGAGAAATGTTTCCACTCTCGGGGGTGAAAGAGACGAAATGGCTTGAGCCGAAAGATCATCCCATCTCAGGGCCACTCCCCATTTCCAAAAGTCATGAATTTCACAGGCAGTTTAAAAGCATCGAACCTTCCAGTTGGATTCCCCCTCCTAGTGGATGGCTTAAACTTAATTTCGATGGTAGTATCAGACAACATTCTTCCAAGGTGTGTTTTGGGGGGTTACTCATAAATCATAAAGGCATTACCATCTTATCTTTTCTTTTTTTTTTGGGAGTTTCTTTTGCGTGACATCACTGAAGCTGAGCTTAGAGAGGTCAAAGAAGGGGTGTCTCAGCTTTCAGCGGAACATGGTCAAATCATTATAGAAGGGGATTAAACTATTGTTATTCGATGGCGTTCTCAACCCTCTTCAATGTCGTGGGAATTGATGCAGCCATGCCCCTTCGTGACTAGGCCAAAGAAGCGCATAACTCAAGAGGGAAGGAAAGGGCAATGAAGTAATAAGGGAAAATTATTAGGGTTATTTATTAATATTATTTTAATTATTCTTGAGGGATAATTACCAAGGCATGACTATAGAGTTATATTGTGTTTATCTTGTATCGATTGGGTTAGTTTAATGGATATAATTAGGATAAGGGTAAATTTAGAAGAGAGTTTATCTTTATCAATAATAACCAACTTGGGAGGCTTTTTTTTTGGGTAAAATATGAGAGGGAAAATGTGGGTATGTAGAAGCTCAATTTTGGCATATGAATATGAGAGAGAGAGAAAATAAGGATAGATGTAGAGAAAAGTTTTTTTATTAGTTATCTTATTTTAATCTATTTAAAGGGACATCTTCTTTCATTGTAAATCAGTCTATAAATTAAATAAAAATTGATCTCTTAAAAGAGATTGCTTTGGGGGTGGATTTCCTTGCAAACCTTTGAGAGAGGGTATTTTTCTCTCAACCTTCCTTCTTTTTATTATTAATTTTCTGATTTTATTCTCTCTCTGCATCAATTGATATCAGAGTGGGTTCCGATGGCTTCACAAGAGACACCCCTCGATGGATTAAAGGTATTGATTGGATTAGTTCATGCATGTAGCTACGAAAGTTGATGAGCTTGCACAAAGGTTCGCTCAGCTTCAGGATGGAAGGTATCCAGAGACCAGTGTTGGAACTCAAGGCAATAGAGATGAAAGAGGTATGTATCTTGTTCCTAACTGACCTTGAGCGGCCCCTGCTAATAGCGAATTCAATGAACGAATTCTTTGGTTGTTGGAAAGAGAAAGAGAACCTAGAATAAAAATTGATATTCCAGAGTACCACGGTCGATTGCATGCAAATGATTTTCTTGATTGGCTAAGTAAAGTAGAGAAAGTATTTGAGTACAAAGATATTGCATATCACAAAAAAAGTAAAATTAGTTGCCACAAAATTTTCTAGCCATGCATTGGTTTGGTGGGATGATTTATGGCAGGATCGTCTTCGAAAAGGCAAGGAAAAGATTAATTTGTGGGATTAGATGAAGACGAAGATGCACCGAGAAGTTTTACCAGTAAATTATGACCTAACTTTGTACTAAAGGTGTCAAAACCTCAAGCGAGGTGAAAAGTCAATAAGTGACTACTTAAGAGTTCTATATTTTGACATCTAGGGCAAATTTACAAGAGTATAAAGATAAAAAAATAAGTCGTTACTTGAATGGGTTAAATCAAGGTATTCAGAATGAATTAGCCTTCAAAGATGTCTATAAGATGTTTGATGCCTATACTTTGGCCCTCAAAGCAGAGGAAATAGTCAATCTGGGCCTTGGGAGAAGTAGCTCAATGACAAGAGGCTCTACTTCAATACAGAGGTAACAAGCTTTGACCTTTAGAAACCACCTATAGGGAGTGGAAACCAAACCTCTCAGAATTTCTCAACTAGGCCAAACCCTAATATAGGGAGAGGTGGTGTTAGGAGAGGGCTGGGAGCACCTAAAACACTTCGTGATAATACACAAATAGTGTGTTTCAAGTGCCAACAGCTTGGACATATGGCATTCAATTGCCCCTCACGTCAACCCCTTGTCAAAGTTAATTTGGCTGAAGAAAATTATGAAGAAGAAATTGTTGAAAGATACACCTATGAAGGCCAATGTGACATTGGGACGAACCAGTTTTATGAAGGGACTAAGTCTTTCAAAAGTGAAGTTGAGAATTTGTATAGAGATGAAGAGGGTGAAGTCTTAGTTGTCCAGCAAACTATGTTATCAACCCCAATACCTAATGAGTATAAGAAGTTGTTACAAAATAAGATTTTTCGAACAATTTGCTCATCAGGAGGCAAGTTATGCACAATACTAATTGATGGTAGGAGCAGTGAAAACATTGTGTCTAACGAGATGGTGGCTAAACTTCAATTCAAGGAACATAAGTACCCACACCCATATCACATCCAGTGGTTCATGAAAGGAGGTGAGATACCAGTTCTTACTGGTTGTTTAATCTCTTTTTCCATTGGTACTAATTATAAAGATAAAGTGTGGTGTGATGTATACCTATGGATGCATGCCACATATTACTTGGTAGACCATGGCTTTATGATCATGATATGGTGCATAAAACTAGGCCAAACACTTATTGTTTTGTTATGGATGGTATTAATATAATACTCCACCCAATGAAGCAACTTCCTACACCAAAATCTACTAAAGAGGAGTGTTCAAAGTTTCTTAATGTTCAAAAATTAAAAGGGGACAACAAGGATATAGATGTGATTTATGTATTGGTTGTAAAAAAAAATTCTGCACCGACTACAATTCTTAGGTTTCTTGACCCTCTACTTGATAAGTATAAAGATTTGATGCTTAAAGAATTACCTGATGGTCTTCCTTCAATGAGAAATATTCAGCATCACATTGACTTGGTGCCCGGATCTAACCTACCAAATTTGGCCCATTAGCAAATGAGCCCCATGGAACATGAGGAGTTACGCAGACAAGTTGTTGCTTTGCTTAAGAAGGGATTGTTTTGAGAAAGCATGTCACCATGTGCCGTCCTTGCATTACCGACTCCAAAAAAAGATGGGTCATGGAGGATGTGCGTGGACAGTCGGGCAATCAACAAAATCACAATCAAGTACCGATTTCCCATACCTAGGCTCGATGATATGTTAGATATGCTTAATAGAGCCAAGGTTTTCTAAAAGATTGATTTAAGGAGTGGGTACCATCAAATTCGGATTCGTCCTGGATATGAATGGAAAACCTCATTCAAAACTCGAGATGGACTATATGAGTGGCTTGTGATGTCATTCGGCCTTTCTAATGCACTAAGGACATTCATGATACTAATGACTAAGGTATTTCGTCCTTTTATTGGCAAATTTGTTGTGGTTTATTTTGATGATATCTTGGTTTTTAGCGCTAACCCACATGATCATCTTAACCACTTGGAACAAGTTTTTGATGTGATAATGAAGGAATCACTTATTGTGAATTTGAAAAAATGTTCATTTATGACAAACAATGTCGTCTTTCTGGGATATGTTGTTTCATCTGATAGAATTAAGGTGGATCAAGAAAAAGTGAAAGCCATAGCTGAGTGGCCGATGCTAAAGTCACTCACTGAAGTGCGATCTTTTCGTGGCCTAACAACCTTTTTATCGTTGATTTATCAGAAATTTCAACACTCTAATAGCACCAGTGACTGATTGTATGAGGGTTGGAAAGTTTTCATGGAGTCCCGCTGCTGAAAGGACGTTCACTCTAATTAAACAAAAGATGATGCAAGCACCAGTACTTGTCTTACCAGATGTTTCTAAAGTGTTTGAGGTTGAAACTGATGCATCAAATTTTGGCATAGGGGCAGTTCTAAGTTAAGAGGGACGACCATTGGCTTTCTTTAGTGAGAAATTGACTGATGCACATAAGAAATATTCGGTTTATGACCTCGAATTTTATGCAGTTGTGTAAGCCTTACGCTATTGGAGGCATTACTTGATTCATAGAGAATTTGTTCTATACTCAGATCATGAAGCACTCTGGTATTTGAGTTCCTAAAAAACGTTGAATGCACGACATGCTAAGTGGATGGCCTTCCTTCAAGAATACACATTCCTATTAAAGCACAAGGCTAGAACCCAAAATAAAGCAGCTGAGGCTTTAAGTAGAAGGTAGTGTTGCTTAGAACTTTGTCTATGGAAGTGTTGGGGTTCAAAGTGATAAAAGATCAATATAAAGTTGATCCAATTTTCAGCAAGGTGCTTGAAAGGTGTGTTGACGGGCGAGACCTTATGGGTGAGTATCTCATGCATGATGGTTGTTTATTTAAAGGTGTGCGATTATGTATACCTGATTGCTCCCTACGGGATAAGATAATCATGGAGCGTCATGGTGGGGGCTTGGGTGAACACTTTGGGAAGGGCAAAACTATGGCTATGGTTGGAGAAAAATATTTTTGGCCATGTATGCGACGAGATGTTGATCGATTTGTGACCCGATGTCGAACTTGCCAAGTATCTAAAGGTCACACACAAAATATAGGTCTTTATACTCCTCTTCCTGTTTCAAATGCCCCATGGGTTGATATTTCTACGGACTTTGTACTTGAACTTCCACGTACCACACGAGGTATGGACTCTATTTTTGTTGTTGTTGATCGATTTTCCAAAATGGCACATTTTATTCCTTGTAGAAGAACTATGGATGATACACATATCGCGAATCTCTTTTTCAAAGACATTGTGAGGCTACATGGTGTTCCTAAGTCCATTACATCTGATCGGGATACAAAATTTTTAAGTCATTTTTTGCACACTTTATGGAAGCGCATGGAAACCAAACTTCAATTTTTTAGTACCTATCATCCTTAAATAGATGGGCAGACCAAAGTAGTGAATAGGAGCCTTGATAACCTCTTGAGAAGTATTGTTGGTGATAACATATCTCAGTGGACCTCGCTTTGCGTCAGGCTGAGTTTGGTTACAACAGTTCAATAAATCGATATACAGGAAAATCACCATTTGATGGGCGGATGCCTAATCATGTGTTGGACCTATTGCCATTGCCCGTGCCAGGTAAGATAAGTGATGGTGCCAATGCTTTTGCTGAAAATTCGAGATTTTCAAGCCCAAATCAAGAAGAAAATTGAGGAGAGCAATGCAAAGTATAAAAAAGCCTCCAATGAGCATAGAAGAGAGAAGATTTTCAAGGGGGGTGACTTAGAAATGGTGTATTTGCAAAAGGAAAGGTTTCCTTTGGGAACCTATAATAAATTCAAGTCCAAAAAAGTGGGTCCTTGCAGCATCTTGAAGCAATATGGGAACAATGCATATAAGGTAGAATTACCAAAGGCATTGGATATCTCCTCGATAATTAATGTTGCTGACTTATTTGAGTTTCATGGAGACCTTCTAGAAGTCACAGAAGATGTAGTTGATATGATGAAGAAATTACCAAGAAAGAAAGACGACAAAATTGAGCAAGTTTTGAAGACTGAAAGCTTTCAAACTCGAAAGGGTTCCTATCACCAATTTCTAATCAAATGGAAGGGCAGGCCATAGTCTGATAGCATGTGGATTTCTGAGCCAGAGTTCAAAAGAGTGGATCGAGACTTATATCGCATATATACTGAAGCCAACTCGTCGGAGTCGAGTTCCTTTCAACTGGGGGGGATTGATACAGTCATGCCCCTTCATGACTAGGCTAAAGAAGGGTCGCAGAACCCAAGAGGGAAAGAAAGGGCAATGACATAAGAAAGAGAATTATTTGAGTTATTTATTAAGATTATTTTAATTATTCTTTTGTTTAGGGAGTGTGCACGGATAATTAGTAGGGCAAGACTTTAGAGTTTATATTATGTTTATTTTGTATCGATTGAGTTAGTTTGAGGGATATAATTAGGATAAGGGTAAATTTAAAAGAGAGTTTATCTTTATCAACAATAACCAACTTAGGAGAGTTTTTTTTAGGTAAAACATGGGAGGAAAAACATGGCTAACTAGAAGCCCAATTTTGGCACATGAATATGAGAGAGAGAAAATAGGGATAAATGTAGAGAGAAATTTTTTATTAATCTTTATTTTAGTCTATTTAAAGGGACATCTCCTTTTATTGTAAATCAATCTATGAATTGAATAAAAATTTGTCTCTTGAAAGAGATTCTTTTGGAGGTGGATTCCCTTGCTGTTTTTTGAGAGATGGTATTTTTCTCTCAACCTTCCTTCTTTTTATTGTCAATTTTCTGGTTTTATTCTCTCCCTGCATCAGGAATGGACCTCAATCATGGATGAAATTACTTTGATCTTAGCTACTAAGGAGGTTCAGTTCCTTCACATCAATCGAGAGATAAATGACGATGCTGATGCTTTGGCTAAATTAGGTTCTTTGTAGTTTATCTCTTCTTTCCTCTAATCTTTGTTCTTTTCTTCTTCTTTTCATTTTGCTCTCCCTTTGCTCTCTTATTCTTTCCTGTCTTTGTTCTCTCTTTTTTGCACTTGTAATTTCTCATTTTCTCAAAGAAAGCTTACTGTTAACTTAAAAAAAGAAAAAGAAAAGAAATCTCCTACATTCCATGGCATTCCATGGCATTTCACACATAATTTCACAAAAAATGATCTCTCTCTCTCTCTCTCTCTCTCTCTCTCTCTATCTCTCTTGCACTATCAATATGAGTTTACTTCATTCATTTATCAAATATTTTTAGGGATTGTATACTATGAGGTCGTTTATCTTTGGTATATGGAGGCCATAATTACTATAATCATCCGATGTAAAATTTGATGGTTTCGGTATACTATGAAGCTCAAAAAATTTCTTTTGAATTTTGAACCTACTTAATGGAATAAATGCAACCATTTAATTTCACATCTAATGGTCAAGATAAATTGTCACCCTCGTATATCAAATATAATATAAGTGGTTGCATTGTATACTTTTCCATATTTTTACGATGAGACTGATGTTACAAAGCAATAGTCACCTAAAGAAACGGATTCTACAAAATTTCAACGTCTATTTATTAAGTATTAATAAAGTTCCATGGTACTCTGGCTTCACCTTGGCACTAAGTATTAGTCAATACTCTAGTGTTATTTAATATCAAAATCATGTTGTTTATAACTGTACTCTTTCTAAAGTGTTATTTTGAAAAGAGAGAAAGGCCATGGATATGTCGGTTATTTTAATTGTTGAAGGTGGTTATTTTGGTTGTTAGATTTCAAGAGGTGGGAGATGGTTGGTGGTCATCTCAGCCACCTCTTGAAATCTAAGTAGTTAATGGAAGTTTAGTAGTTATAATTGTCATAACTACATATGGGGACCTATCTCAACTTAAAAGCCAAATTTTCACTCTATAAATGAGGCCTTTTTCCATTTTAAACACAACTTATCTCCGCCAAATTTTCAGTAATAACTAATTTCTTTCTCTAGAAATAACATTTCTAGTAATAACTACTTTCTCTCTAGAAATAAAGACAACTCTGATTCATTAAAGGCTCGCTTATATTATAGAGACCTGATGACTAATTTGATTGATAAGGTATTGGTATCTTGTTGTTTAATTAGTCCCATTCCCTCCATGTGAGACCACGTGAGATACCACCTTCACGTGATATTCCCACTTCTTCTCAAGCGCTCATATGGCCCTTTTATAGTGCCTCCCTACCCACATTACTCCTGAAGTTTTTGATGAGGGATAAAAATGCAGGTTTCAATATACCTCAAGCTTGTTGCTAAGATTATCAAGGTAAAAAATTAGCAAATTATCTGTAGTAAATTTTTTGTTGTTTGCAAGTTAGCAAGGTAAAGAGTGACTCCAAATAGTTGGGAAAAGACTTTGATGATGATGATGATGAACTTAACAGAGTAAATAACACACTATAAATGTAAGATATTTGCAAGTTATACAACGTAAAACATTACCAAGATAATACATTTAAAAAAGTTGCAAGTTATAAAAAGTAAAATGATTAGCAATTTATTAGCAAGTTATCAAATGTAAAAGATTTGAAACTCACAAAACGTAAAAAATTAGTAGTTATAAATTGTAAAAGATTTGCAAGTGTTATAAAACGTACGAGGAACATGCTCCACTCCTCCAAAAGCTTCGAACCAATGATTTTGGAGGAAAACCTATATATACTCCACTCGATGATTTTGGAGGAAAAAGTTTGTATAAGGTCTCAACCTTATACTGTACTAGTAAAGTGCATCTTAAGTACCTACTAGTGAAGCTTGCTCTAATGCTGGAAAACCCTCAAAGCGATCATCTCAACCTCAAGATTCGTTGACATGAAAAAAACAATGACATTTGTAGTCCTAAAAATAATTCATCTCCTAACACATTATCTGGGCTGTCCATTTTCAAGATTTTCAATTGTTAATGGATTTGCTTGATCGTCATTATGATTAAAACTGTAAATTTCATAATTTGGGCAACAATAGATTTTCATATCATCACGAGGCTTTGTAGCATCAAAACTACATTTTTGGCATAGTTTTGAGGTGCACCTTACTTCAATAGTATAAGGTTAGCAACTTATACAAACCACACCCATATATATATATATATATATATATATATATATATATATATATA
>NW_006498233.1:405885-469290 GCF_000471905.2 Amborella trichopoda
TCTCCTTCTCTCTTTCTTTCTCTCAATCTCTCTCTCCTCTCTCTCTTTATCATTTTCTCTCTCTCTCTTTTCCTCTCCCTTTCTCTCTTTCTCTCTCTTTCTCTCTCTTTCTCTTATCCTCTCCCTTTTTCTCTTTCTCTCTCTTACTCTCTCTTACTTTTTATTTCTGTCTCTTCCATTCTCGATCTCTCTCTCTCTTTCGTTCATCTCTTTCTCTTTCACTTATGCATGGAAGGAGGCTTCGCTGGGGTTCGTTTGGATCGGGTACGTCCTGCAGTTCATTTCCCTAGGCATCATCCGAAGTGTCATCTCTCTCTGTCTCTTTTTCTCTTACTCTCTCTGTCTCTCTCCCCCTTTTACTTTCTCTTTCTCTCTCTGTCTTCCTTTCTCTATCTCTCTCTCTTTCTCTCATGTCTTTCTCTTTCACTTCTGCATGGAAGGAGGCTCTATTGGGGTTCGTCTAGATCGGGTACGTCCCACAGTTCAGTTCCCTATACATCCTCTGAAGTGTTCTCTCTCTCTCTCTCCCCCTCTCAGCCTCTATCTTTCCTACTCACTCTTTCTATCTCTTTCTTACTCTCTCTTCCTCTCTCTCTCTTTCTCTCGGTCTCTCTCTTATCTTTGTATCCTCATTCCCCCTTTATCTTGTCATTGCTCCTTCCCCTGATCCTTATACTATCTTCTCCTTCATCACCATAGGATCCTTCGTTAAGATGGAACAATAAGATTGCCAAATTGACAATGGACTCCACAATCACCCCATTTTACCTTCACCATTCATTCATATACTCATCTAATGACAAGTCAGGGTCTTCGGGCCTGCTTGTCTGGACGTCTTACGTGTGTGTGTGCGTATAGGAACATAAAGAATGAGTAAAGGGAGTTGACACTGAACTAGCCTCAAGCATAGGGGCTTTCTTCGTGATCTAAGAAGGTGCCCATGCAAAACACCCGAGCGTGTCACAGACCCAACATGAGGTGAGTTCCACCTCACACCACACAATCCTCTCTCACTAAGTTGGTACCCTGCCCGCACACACGCACCACGGTCCCAAGTTAGCGATCTCTAGCCGGACCCAGACCAGGGTCCCCGTACGATAGTACAACCCGACCTGAACAAGATCGAGGCACACAATCAGCAGTTTGGGGATTGATTCATTAAATTTGTATCGCGATAGTGTAAAACCTACCCGTTTGAGTCAATTTAGGCATAAAACCCTATTGGATAATCCGATTGAGCTCAAATTTGGTCCTCGAGGGTTTTTCGATGTTCTGAATGCAACGGCGGTGGTCTGGTACTGTTCTAAAGTCACTAGTACAGAGCTGCAATTATAAGGTATTTTCTTGGCATGATAGTACTCTTCTCAGGTTGTCTAGTTTGAGGTTTATTTCACAGTACAACTTTGGTCTAGCAGTGTCTTGAGTATCAGCAGAACCAAGTTATCACTGGCTCTCTCCTTATTCATGTGGGGGATGTAAATACATAAAAATGATGTATAACAATCATCAGAAAATGTTTCCAACTCATCTAATGCCCCCATCGTGAAGCTTTCCACCTTTATATGCATAAAATCTTCCATTCTGATGGGTGGATTGCTTTGGTCATAAGGGGATTCGCTTAACATCCCTGCCTCTAGTGTTGTGGGTTTCTGAGGGCTCGAATTCTAGGTCCCAATTGGGTTTTACGTAAGGTGCTATGAGGTTGGCCCCGAAGTCATATTAGAAGGTCTATGAACAGTTCCTTAGCCTTCTATGAGGGAATTACCTGAGAAGCTAGACTATTGTTCGAGGTGTTGGAAGCCCTAAGTTCGTCTGGCCCTAGGATTGGCCTCTTCAACATCCCTTCATCCTGTCGAGGTGGGTCACTTGTGAAGCGCTGTGGGGCCGGCCTTTTGAACTGTCTTAGAAGTGTTATGTGTAGTTCATCAGCCTATTGTGGGGAAACCGCCTTAGGGATTAGATTGTCACTTGAGATACTGGAAGTCTCAGGTTCATCTACCCTTAGGATCGGCCTTTTCATTAAGTATTCATCCCACTTAAGGGGGTCATTTGTGATGTATGGTGAAGATGGCCCTCGTATTATCTCGAGAAGGTCTTCTTGAGGTACATGGGGGACTAGCAAGACTATGCTCCTAGTAGGGGAGATTGGTGGCCTCAATTCTCCTATCCTTAGGTCCACATTTATCAGAGTGGTGGCATCCTTTAGCCGATTGCCATTTTCATCGGTCATCATGGGTATCTTTGAGCTGACTCGTTCTTCAGACTTTGGCTTGGTGTCCTAGAGCTAAGGCAATCCTTGATGGGGTTTGAGAATCCCATGTGGAGTTTGGTGTTATCTAATGGGGTCTTTCCCTCTTTCAGTGGTCCTTCTTGTTTATCCTTTCCCATGTCTCAATGCCACACCAGATGAGCTTCTTGTTTGGATTGGGTCTCCTTTTTGGGAATCACATGTACCTATCTGCCCCCATAGTTAGGAGACATTATACCTTCACGATATGAGGGTGAGGTTTATCTTTGTGGTATAAAGGTTGATCCGGGATTCGATCAAATAAGGATTGGGTGCTAGCCAGTTGACCCTTCACCCCTTTAGAGAATATAACTCCTTTTAGCATCGAGTTGTTCGGGAGTGGCGTGCCCCCATGACTTAAAAGGTGTTTGTACTCATGATTAGCTTTTTTCATCCTTAGGCCGACCTTAACAGGCTTGGTGAGTGGACACCCAATGACTCACAAAGAATCAAGAGGGTCAGGTAGAAATGTAGAGCTCGGTTGGCCTGGGTCCGGAAGTAGCAAAGCTCTATTGGGAAAACTAGTGACATTCCCCATTAGTGGGTTTAAGGGACCAAGGCTTATAAGATCGGGGTTTTGAATACCCTTAAGGATGAGATTGATCTACCCTTTAGGCCTTTCATAAGCCTCAGTGAGGGTGTGTGAACACCCTAGCCTTCTCTGGTCGTTCTTTTCTTGCTTTGAGGTTTCCGTGATTGTCGCAGCTACCCCCTTTTCCTTAGTGTCCAGGTCACGCCCGATATGAAAGCCTTGGTAAAAGAGTGTATGTCAGGCTTTGGGCGACCCATAATTGTACTTTCTGTACCAGAATCGAATTTGTTTGAAATAAGGAGAGCTTCATAATCTTTCGGGGGCCAAATTGCTAGCCTCAAAAGTTAAAGTAGTACATTGAGGTTCATCATATATTACCAGAGGGGTTATGGATCCCGAGCTATTGATGCCCCATAATTGATCAAGTTCCAGCAAATTGACTGGTTGAGGTTGTCAGCAAAAATCCTAACCACCCCATGAGCAGTAGGAATTTTGAGACATTAGTGAAGTGTTGAGGCTATGGCCAGATTTTCATGAAGCCAGAGCTGCCCTAGAAGTAGGATAAAGGAGGGATCTATATTTGAGACATAAAATTTCATTATTTGGGATATAGGTCCTACTGTAAGTGTTAGGGGTACAATGGCCTCTGTCTGCCTCTTACTCCCATCATAGGACGTGACGGTGAGCTTAGAGGGTTCAAACAACACTAGATCTATGCCTATCCTCTCTAATGTCCTTACCAGACAAACGTTGAGGGCTGCCCCATTATTTATAAGTACCCGAGGAATCCTGTGCCCTGTGGCGTAAATAGTTAATGTATAATGTCTGATTATGATATCAGTAAATATTAGGGGGAAGGTCATTGTCACTAAACATGATAAACATCGAAGCCTTCAATTGGATGATCATCCCACTGAGTTCTTCCGATCCCATGTTGGGGGAGACATGTGCCCTTTGGAGCATGCTCTCGATCTGGGTCCAGTGGGTTAGGGAACTCCTGAGCAAATCTAGTGTGGATATAGAGGCTAGAATTTTTTCTAGATGAGCTGGGAGATCATAGGTATAAGGGATACCAGAGGTTGTCCCCTTTGAAGTTAGTTCAGTGCATGAAGTCAGGTAGTCTGTAGCAAGTGAGGTGTGGGGGAAGGATTTTTCTATCCGCGTTTGTAAGGTCCCGTTCTTGAGTTGGGTAGGTCTAAAGTGATGGTCATGCCTTGTGACATATGATTACCCCTTCGACAAGGGCGTAGGAAGGTTCCTCATTAATCTTGTATCGACCCCCTCATACGTTCTGTTTAATTGAGTTGTTTTTTCGGTGGGAAGGCCACCTTTCATACTAATCGTTCTAGGTCAGTAGCGGAGGAGTGACTTTCCACTTCAGGCTCCTTATTGGGAATTGTCTTAACATCTTGATGTTGTAGCAAGGGTTCCTGAGGAGCAGTTTCCCTTAAAACCTTGAACCTTGGGGTAATAGGCATTATGCATGAGAAGTAATGAGGGGTCCCAGGTGTGCAGGTCCTTATCAGCCACCAAGACTGCTGTTTTTTCTTTCAGATCGACCGCTAGAGCTTCTGTGACTGTCTCAGGTGGCATGCTTGGATGGGGATTGTTGCTTCAAGATTCCAACTTTCTAATTGACCTCTTGAATGAGCTCACCTTGTTTGACCACCTTGATCACCCCTAATTCTATCAAGTTTTCAATTTGATGCTTCAAGGGAGCGTAATTTTGGGTGGTATGGTGGTAGTATTGCTGCCATTCGCACCATCTTGTCTTGTCTTTCACCTCATATGGCGGTGGAGAGGGAGAGCTAAGTCTCCTTCCTTAAGGAGTTGTCAAGGAATTCAGCCAAAGGTTGCCTCAAGGGAGTGAAGCGTCTTTGTGGTTTTATAGGCTGATTGTGTTGCCTATACCTATTGCCATTCTCGGTCTCATTCTCTCGATGGTCTTGACCAACAAGTGTATTCTGATTGTCAGGACTTTCTTGGTGGAGGGTGATATCGTTCACCTCCCCGGCTTGTTGTGTCTTTCTTCGAGCCATTTTTCTTGCCTTTGATTCTTGACCGACTTAGTATCGGCCAACGGGGACTTGGTCCTCCCGTACTACGCGATCCTATCTGACATGATGTTGAAAGTAAGAGGGGCATCGCTGTAATTGAAAAATGTTTTGTATTCCAAATTGGCATTTTCCAGTAACATACTAACTTTGGCAGGGTCTGATAAAGGGCATTCTATGACCCTGCAGCCATAGCATTGGACCGGTTGACAAAGTCGGTGAACACTTCGTCAGGTCCTTGTTTGAAGGCTGATAGTTGCCCGAGGGAGATCGGGTGTGGCTTCTTGGCCTGGTGATATATCACAACTTTTTTAAACATCTCTCGACATGATGCATCAGGGTAATCCCTTACAAACTCATTATACAAACTCATTATACTAAGTGATGGCATGTCCTGCGAGACTGTGGACGAACATCGCTTTTAGTGCAATCATATTATCTCAAATTGCCAGTACGTCTAGTAAATAGCTGGTTACATGAAGTTGTGGTTCTCCCTTGCCATTAAAGCGATTTCAAATTTCTGGTGGCAAGAAGTTCATAGGTAGGTCGGTGAATCCATCTAAGTAAGACTCATCGCAGGGCTCTGTGAGAGCCAGATCATTGACCCCCAACCTTTGTAGCGCTTCACACATCTTTCATTTGTCCTTCTAAGGATTGGTATTTCATGTCCGCTTTCATGGATGATACCCAAGGGTTACTTTCTAAAGTGGCAGGTTGACCAGCCGAGTGTGGAAGAGTTGGCTAGTGCGGTGGCGTGTATATTTGTGCCATAGGAGGAGCTTCCCTGGATTGAGGATTATAGAACCGGTATGATGGCTCAAAGGCAGGTCGATTAGGGACCATTCCTGGGTCATATTGTGCTTGACCAGGTTAAGGGGGCCTTAGGTTAAGTTGGGCCGAGAAGTTAGCTGCATGCCTAAGGCTAGGGTTCCCCATGGCTTGGAGAACATCTTGGGCTATCCTATTTGGATTTACAAGATTATCTACCACTGGTTGGTTCATCCCTAGAGAAAACTGGGCCACACTAGGGTTGGGTGCTAGCCTAATACTAGGTTGAGCGGTCCTAAGAGGAGCTTGATCGGCCCTAAGTTGCTGCAGACATTAGAAGATCCTATTGCACTCTCCCTAGAGGAATGCTCTCTACTGGGCGGATGGAAGTTATTGGTACAGTAGGATCACCTATGCTTAAATCACGGGCTTGATCACTACCGAAAGCACATACCCTATCTTGTATCCAGCATCGAGACGGCGGCGACACTCTAGCTTATTGAAGGACTTCACCTGGCTTGATCCCTCGGCAGTTTAGGGTGCTTCGGGTGGTGCAAAATTAATGATCGCTATAGCCAGACAGGTGATGTAATTTGTCTCTGAACTGATGACTAGGTGACCTAACAATGGATCCAGGCTGGGACTGGGTTCCACAGTCCCATGGGATAGTTGTGTGCTGTCTCGATGAACGGTCGGACGACGTAACCGACCTTCCACCACCATACTTGGGTCGACTCGGTGTTCGACTCGGTACGAGTTGGTGGTCGACTCGGTGTTCGACTCCCCCACCACCATACTTGGGTCATAATACTTCTCGCTACTTACGCACAGTTCAAGAAAAAAGACACAGGTGAGTCAGCTTTTCGACAAGATGGCAAGTGGATGGGCCATTGCATGCGAATCGATCATTCGATTCGTGTGAGACAACCGACAAAAAGAGAGGAATTCATTCAATAACCAATCTCAACTGAGCGGGTTCCACCAACGAGAAGAGCGCTAGCGGGTAAGGCCAGGCTTAGAGCTCCTACTTAGAGTAAGACCTAGTTTTAAAAATGAGGTGAGATACCAGGGTACACCCACCTTTGGTCCGAGCTACTCCTATAAGCGACCATTGGTCCAAAGTATTGTGAGGTGTTCTAAAAGGCCGAGTTTAGGGAGAGGGTATTCTCGCAAAAGGCCCACGATCCCTACTGCACTTAGTCTAGAAATTAGGTGCCTACTCCAAAAACATGAAGGCCAGATATAAGTTTTTTGAAAAACTATATTTGAGAAAGTTTGACCTTTTTATGCTTGAGTGAAAAAGCGCAAGTAGGACAAATAGAACTCATGCACGTGAAAGAGTGTGTTAGACAATCAATATAGTGCTTAAGCAAAAATGAACATGAGGCACTTTATTACACCAAGTGGAGTGCGCTTCAACACAACGAGCCAGATTGAGGCACAATGTAAATGGAGAGCTAAGCGCTCTGGCAATGACTTCAGTGCCGAGCACCTTGATGCTAGGCGGAGATCCGAAGCATGGGTCAAACGAAGAGTACGTCTTGTCGAATCAAGCACACGTAGAGTCGGGTATAACCCTACGCGGGGCGCAAGATAGGAATGAGGAAGAGGGTCCATCGCAAACAAAGATGTCGGGAAGGCACGAAAAGGAAGGAAAGTGATAAAAGCTATACTATCAACAAAGGAAGGATGGTCCGGGGCAACAGGATCTCGGCACCAATGTCAATAGCACTCAAGCTCTGTGGTCCTAGAAGGTCACAGTCGAAGGTCGAGGGGTCAGGGTCCGGCGACATTGCAAATGGAGTCAAACCCTTTTGCTT
The DNA here is from genome assembly GCF_000471905.2 of Amborella trichopoda. The sequence continues at coordinate 413,347 of NW_006498233.1, forward strand.
GAAACTCAGCAAAAAAGGTGAAAAAGGCCAACAACAAACCCCTAAGGGCAAAGTGGCTTTCTGGATCCCTAAAGGCTTGGTGCCACTGGCAATGGCACCAACGACTGCGCCACTGTCACTGGACTCCGGACTTCCAGAAAGCACACGGGGGTAAACTAAGATGGGAAAATCTTGCCGAGGGGAGTTTTGACACTTCCCTTGGTAAGTTTTGTCAATTTCGAGCCTCAAAAGGAAATAATGGCTCGCAGTGACCCAGGATGAGTTCCGCATTGCTGGAGACCTTTCGAAATAAAGGTCTGAGAGGTCGCTTCAGTGGTTGAGATGGAATGAAAGCTAAACGAACGCCACTGCTGGCGTCGGACTGTTTATACTCGAAATTGTGGGTAGGGAAGTATGCCTCTGCCTTAATTTCGGGTGGTAACAAATCGATGAGTTAATAGAATATGGGCTCTGTTAAGTTACGTTCCAAGGGAGAATCGAGCTCGATAACAGTGTCCCTATCGGATCACCAACAAAGCCGGCTTCTCTTCTATCTTAACCTTGGAACTCAACCAATAAGACTAAATAAAAGAAAGAGATGAAAGGGAAGAACAAAAGAAAGAAGGTTAGGATGAACAAAATAGAGAGAAGTAAGGAATGGTTCATTAAAAAGGGGAGGAGGAGGATAAGCACAAATAATTAACAAAGGATAATGAAAAATGTGAGAATGGGAGATGTAATTAAAAGAAAATAGGGATGACTAACCTATTGAACAAAATACAAGGGAAAGGGATGAAACAAATACACAAGAGATTGGAAAGTGAGAGCAGTGAAGAGATGGGATTCCCATCACAAAATAAGGGAAAAGAAAAGAGGTAAAAGTAAGGTACCCTAAATAGAATGAAAGAACATAATAAAGAAGAATCGACAATCACTAGATTAGAATACGTGATGGATGAGAGAGATCTATACCATTACACTAATGAGAAGGTGGAAGAAGAGCACAAACCATCAAAGAGATGGGTAAAACAAGGCATAAAGATACTATTATCGAATAGAAAAGATAAAGGATCAAAGCAAACATAGAGAATCTATACTAGCAAGAGAGAGAGAAAACAAGAAGAGACATCAATATAACAAACCAAGAAGAATACATGCTATAAAAGGAAAATAAGTCCCTACTTAATGAAGAAGAGAATGGGGGAGAGATATCTACCTCATTATTACTAATAGTAAAGAGCGGAAGATGATTAAACACAAAAGATCCACTAGAAATAAATGCTCTCAAGGAAGATAAATGTTATTTAATGAGGAGAGTGAGAGATAAAAGAGGTTTCGCGAAGAGAGTGAGAGATAAAAGAAATGCCTCATCGCGAGAAATGAAAGCACATCCTCTTAATACTCTTAATAGGGAAAGATCTCATGAATAAAAAGGGTAAATTGGAAGGAGTAAATATAACCAATCAAAATAAATACATGCAAACCTAAAAGGGGGAAATGATCATATGATGAAAGAGATAAAATGAGATAGAGATTAAATATAACTATCCTAGTAAAATAAATACTATATTAAATAAAGGAGCATAAAAGGTCAAAAGTGAGTGAAAATAAAGGAGAATAAGTAAATCTAGCTAAAGGAAATAAATGCAAAGTTCAAAAACAAAAATAGGGAACTACAGTAAGAAATAAAGAAGAAGATGAAAGAAATCGTGACTATAAATGATATATGAAAATAAGTTTTAGGAAATCAAACAAAGAGCAAAAAGAGGGGAAAATGACATATAGGCCAGGCCCCTAGGCCCAGTGCCCAAAGTCGGCGCTGATTCAGATAGTAAATTTGCACAATCAACCCAAACTTTCTATGTTCTTAAAGTAGCAAATAGAAATAAAAAGAAGGGGGCCATGAAGGTCTGATTATCTGAACTACCTTTGGTTTGAAGTGTAGTTTGAAGGAGTTTGTGTTTGTAGCTTTGGATTTAAAGGGTTGGTAGGATGGGGGTTGTTCAAAGGGGATCTTTAATCAAGCTCAAGCTTAGGTTTAGAATTAGGAGATTTCTGGGCATAATCTAGGTGCAAAAAACATCAAGATCTCGGACCTTTTTCTTGAGGAAAAAGGGGCTTTTTATTGGTGAAAATGAGCCCATGATAGCCTGTATCCAGTTTTGTGCAAAATTTGGAGTCATCAGAGCTTTGACACCATTTGGAATGGTGCTGGTGTTAGTTGGAATGACGCCATGCCATTAATTTCATAATAATGACGGTCAGTAGAAATTAAATGCTCATTAATATGGGATATGTACGACCTGTCAGATTTTGGCACCATTGGCAATGGCACCCAGCACTGCTCAAGACACGTGGTGTGCTCCGATTGCTTTGATTTTGTCATCCACAATTTGAAGCTATTCCAACTAGTGCCGACGACATTTAGAATGTTGCTAAATACCAATTATCCTGTCGCCTTGGTTGTACTTGCTTCTGATCATCATCCAATAGAAAATCGACAACCTCACTCCGTATTGACAACTGACATATCAGTATGGGTCTGTCAAGGTGGTGGGCACAGATTGACATGTCCACCTGTCACATCGGTCACTTCGATCAGGCTGTGTCCTGGCTATTGAAGGGCTCGGGCCCTAGCGCTATTGGAAATGGTGTTGATGGTATTGGCTCTGCCGCCAAGCCTCTTGATCCTATTCTGGTCTTGAAGGTGGATCCTGTTGGAGCTTGAAGATGGGGGCCCAAGACTTGGAACCGATGGGAATGGTGTTGGCGCCATTGGAAATGGCAACATGCCTCTGGTGTCCCGGGTCCCCCATGTCATGACCTCGGTGCATCTGGTACCTTGCTGATTGATTTTGGGTAGGGCTTTGGTGCCCGTTGACGTAACATCAGAGCATTTCCTCTTGAATGGTTTATAGTCATGCCGCTTTGGGTCTGCCTCGCCTTGTTCAGCCTTTTGATGCCTTTGGTCCCATTTGAGCAATAAGGGTTTGATGGATGCCCGGTATACGGAAAATGGGTACTGGTGGGGTGAATGGTTTAAAATACCCGGGTAGTCTGCTAAGGACATTTCAACCTATTAATAACCTTTCTAGTCGAGATCGGGGCGTCTACACATGTGTTCTAGCTATCGACACTCTATTAATATTTCCACCATGCAACTGCCATCACCACTACCTAAAGCTAACGCTCCATTCAAAATACGACCACAACTTTAATACTTGCTCTTAGATTACAATATCACTTACATTACAACACGAAGAAATGAATAACAGGCCTATGGAACTATGGGAAGCCAAAATTACAGTTAGGTGACCAAAGATTACCTCAAATGGACTTGTCAACGCACTATGCTAGATCCCTCCTTCCAATAGAACTAAGATTGGCGGCCTTTCTTGCTTCTAACCAGGGAATCACCAAGGAGAACTCCTAATCCACTCAAAGCACTCTTCACTAGGCTTAGAAGAAATAATAAAAGTGGGCTAAAACCTTCTTCTCAAGTGTCCCGAAAAAGTGAGAGAAAAGTGCTTCAAATACGTAAGTATTGAGCACACAACAACTAGAAAACACAAAGAGAGGGTTAGTGGCAAGAGAGGTTTGTATCAGCAACAGGGATTGAATTTGGAGCCAGTACTGACAATCATCAAAAAGCAGACCTTCCCTTGTGTTATGTCTGGAATATATATATATAGCAAAAAAACGAAAACTACAAAGGAGTTTTCCTTCTTTTTTTTTCGTTTGGAAAGTTTTCAAGATTTTTATAGCATTTTATAGGATTAGATATATTTCATGCTCTATGAACTAGATCAGATATTTCAAGCTTTATCCACTTTGTATTAGATATTTCATGGGCTTCAAGTACTTTATTGATTCATCTCTTTTTCAGGTGACTTTGAGATCTTTAATAAGGGAAACCTGACCAACCACAAAACAATGCACGTTACTAAAGATACTACATAATAAATCATGAGTTTCACATTGGTAACTTGATTTTCCAACTTCAACCATAGTAATGTTTATGTAACTTAAAAGCAAGAGATTAAATACTACATATCTGATTTTTATTTGGTGCCCAGCCAATTTTTTTTTTTTGAACAAAAACAAAAAAGTTTTCTTTTTGTTCAATCAAATTTATGGCTACTATTGGAATTTCTCATAGCCATCTACCTGTTATGGAATTTCCTCTCCTAGATTGAGCATGAAAAAATACTCCTTAATAATAATAAGTATCCACAATTCTCAACAAACACTAATTAGGGCTTGATTGTTATGTTCTTCTATTTTCTTTTTATCTTTCTTTTGTTGTTTAATTGTAGGGACCGAACTTGTGATCTAGAATTACAATTGTCCACAAACAACGGCTCCATCTCATTATCGGCATTGCAATCTCGAGATAAAGAAACCCTCATGGGAGGAATTGATAAAATTAAGGTTCCCATCCTTAGATATTCGAGGGTGGGGGTGTTGGGATCGATTGGTGAAAAATCAACAAGGGTTAATAACATTTAAAATTATTGTACATTTACATCAATATAAACAAACAATGGAAATAATAAGGCATCAAAAGAACATCATGGAATAGAAAATACAGCGTCAAACAACCACAGAGCATAAAGATTTAACGCGGCTTGGTCACAAAACATGACCTACATCCACAAGAGAATGGCACGAGACTTTACTTACTGATTTAGGAAGATTACAAGAGAGATTAAGTCCCAAAACTCCAATTTTTAGCAGCTTTGACTCTCTCTAAACAGGGCCCAAAATAGAGTCCAAACACACTACAAAAGTGTACTTTCTCTCTCTAAAACGGGGCTTGCAACAAGGTCCCAAAACACCTAAGCTTATGCCAAAAAATCTGCACTTTCTCTCTCTATAAAGTGGGAAAAAATAGGGCCAACAGTAAATCCTACGTGTGCTCTCCTTATCTTCCTGCTCTCCTTTTCTTCCTTCTCTCTATCTTTTCTCTCTCTTTTTCTCACTCTAAAATAATGAGTTTCAAACTCCTTATACTTGGGTGGTTACTAGACACCACAGCCCTTGGATTAAAAGGCAATCCAATGGCCTTGATATGGAGAAAAAAAGGCAACAACGTAATGGAAAATAAAGCCCAAAGTTCATATGTGCGATTTGGCTTCACACATCTAACAATCATTCACTTGAAGACAAATTACCAAGTACACAAATAACAATCTCTCACTTGAACACAACTATGCAAGCTTCTGGAGTAATCTCAAATGTGTCATTCTCCATCCATATAAGATTATTCTTTCCTTGAGGAACCTAGAGAGCCTAAACAATGCCGCAAGCTCTCTAGCTCAATAACATCTATGAGCATGCCTTGTTCATATTACTTCGTGTCTATTCTTCTCATGCAAATTCCACCTTCTTCAACACTTGCATCCTCGAGCACTTGAGGCCATCTTGCAATCACACATGCTTTAAATGAATCATTGCTTATACACGCATAAGCACAATAACCGGTGGTTGATCTCATATCACCGAGATCCTTTACATCAATCTCTCCCGCGAAGCCTTGAAAATCTTGGCAATCCATGCCCATACTTCTTAATTTCTGAAATAGCCATTTCACTTCATTCCAACATTTTCTCCCCATGCTAAATACAGGCCAATCAAGAAAAACACAAGCAAGTGAAATGATAAATTTTATACAAATCATGGCAATTAAGAAAATCAACATAGAGTGGGATGCAACACTCTAATTACATTGGCCATGCATTCACCAAATTTTGAACATTGGTTCGAAGGAAATTCATGCGGAGCTTCAAGTTTCACATCCTCTAGTAAGGGCTTTAAGTCTTGCCGATTATCCTTGTCAAGAACTTGCTTTGTACCATCAAGTTCTTTCATTGCCAAACCATGTACCTCTTGTTGAACTTCTTCTTCTTCTTCAACAATTAAATTTACCCTTTTATTTATAATTGTGGTCCCTAACAATTTGCACAAGTTTCTTTCTCAACTCCCTTCATCATTACTAGAGCCCCCTTTAAAACTTTGAGCACTCCACCTTGCCCAGTGAATTTGTAACCTTCCATATCGAGAGTAGGTTGTGAAATCAAGCTCTTTTTCACAGTTGGCACATGTCTCATATTTTCAATGTAGGAACCATACCATCATACATTTTTATGTGAATATTTCCAATGCCCAAAATTTTACGAGCCTATCATTACCAAAATAGACAAAGCCACCATTCATATTTATGTAGGATGAAAAATATGATCTTTCTTGGCAAATATGAAATGAAGCACCAGAGTCCAAGACCCAACTATCTTCATTAGAAAGTGTTGTGCAAGTAACACTAAAAGTGACCCCATCTTCATCATCAGGAACTGTTATTGCTTAGGCATGGCCATTATTGCCCTTGGCCTTTTGCTTATTTTTCAGATTATTGTAATATTTTCTTGTATGACCAGGTTTTTTGTAATACTAGCAAGTAACCTTCTTACCCTGTGACTGGGATTTGCCTCTGCCATGATATTTACCCATATTAAATCGATAAGGTTGATCTCTATTATGCTCTTCCTCTATCTCCTGCTGCCAATGCTTGATTTGATTCAACAAACATTTGTGTGGATGTCTTTCTAGTCTCTTCATTTAACAATGAAGCTACAACATCCTTCAAACTAAAGGTGTTACCTATTGTATTTATCACACTGGTAACCAAGGTATCCCAACTAGTAGGCAAATAACTCAGGAAAAACAAACATAATATTTTTTTCATCCAAATTCACTTTCAGATACCTCAATTGTGCAGATATGAAATTAAATCCACTCACATGCGATCTAATAGTTGCACCTTCTTTCATTTTTTTAAAAAAACAAACAACTTTTTCATCGCATGCAATTTATTTGCACCAGAGGGTTGCTCAAAATATTGCTTTAAAGATTTCTAAAGCTCTAACCAAGGTATCCCAACTAGTAGGCAAATAACTCAAGAAAAACAAACATAATATTTTTTTCATCCAAATTCACTTTCAGATACCTCAATTGTGCAAAAATGAAATTAAATCCACTCACATGCGATCTAATTGTTGCACCTTCTTTCTTTTTTTAAAAAAAACAAACAACTTTTTCATCGCATGCAATTTATTTGCACCAGAGGGTTGCTCAAAATATTGCTTTAAAGATTTCTAAAGCTCTACAATCATCCAATAAAATTAATGGTGAAATATATGGTCTAATAGTTGTCAAATGTTTTCGATCAAGAACATCTCATTCATAATCTTCTATTCCAACAGGCATGGCCTCTTTTCCTTAAAGTGGCCTATCTAGTTCTTTTAAAATACGATAATCTTTTATCATCATCTTCCATATTAGTCAATTACTTTGATTTAATTTTTCAAATTTCATTGTCCTTTCCATTTTAGGGAAAATACAAGAAATAACCACAATAGTAAAAACCCTTTCTTCATAGACACAATGAAGAAGAAGCCCTAGGCTCTGTTACAGGGTTTTTGGAATCGATTGGTAAAAAAATCAACATGGCTTTATAACATTCACAGTTATTATACATTCATATTAATATAAACAAACAATGAAAATAATATAGTATCAAAATAACATCATGGAATGAAAAATACAACAACAAATAACCCATATAGCATAAAGATTTATAACATTCACAGCTATTGTCCATTCATATTAATATAAACAAACGATGTAAATAATATGGTATCAAAATAACATCATAGAATGAAAAATACAACAACAAACAACTCACAGAGCACAAAGATTTAACGTGATTCGGTCATAAAACATGACCTATATCTATAGGAGAATGGCATGAGACTTTACTTACTGATTTGGGAATATCACAAGAGAGATTGAGTCTTAAAACTCCAATTTTCAACAGCTTTAACTCTCTCTAAATAGGGCCCAAAACCGGGTCCAAAGACACTACAAAATGTACTTTCTCTCTCTAAGACAGGGCTTGCAACAGAGTCCCAAAACACCTAAGCTTATTCCCAAAACTCTCCACTCTCTACAAATTGGGGAAAAACAAGACCAGCAGTAACCCTACGTGCTTTCTCATTTTTTTCATTCTCTCTATCTTTTTTTTCTTTTTTTCTCACTCTAACACAATGAATTTCAAGCTCTTATACTTGGCTGTTTACTAGACACCACAACTCTTGGATTAAACGCCAATCCAATGACCTAGATATAGAGAAGAAAAGTCAACAAGGTAATGGAAAATAAAGCACAAAGTTCTAGATGTGTGATTTGGCTTCACACATATACTAGGGGGAGCTTGTTGGCATCATGGCCCTTGGATGTAGTAGGCATGTAGCCGACTTGATTGTTTCCGTCACGAATTTAACGAACTTAATTTTGCCAAGCAACCAAAAAAACGGAGTGTTGCCTTTCCTAACAACAAATGTACGTTACGTCGTGTCCAATAAAATAGATTTAGAAGTTGTTTCCACAAAAAATGATCATTTGGTTTTATGTGATTTTTTTGGCTGGTGAGTTCCTTTTCTGTGGGAGGCAAACTCCCAAACCTGATTTTTAGTAGCACAAGCCCTGTGTTATTCTAGTGGACCCATTGCCGACTAGGGAACCAAATGGGGCCTTGGTGAAGTTGAAAGATTCTATGCCCTTTAGCCAAAATTGTAATAAAAGAAAAAGAAAAAGAAAAATAAAAAAAAAGGGAAAGGGAAAGGATTCCACGCTTGGAGGAGCATTTTCCCATTTGGCTAGGTGGAGTAAACCAATCTTTAGGCCTTCAAAAGCTGGAGATGTAGGGCGCATTTGCCACGCAAAGTTTTTGGGAGTGGAAGGGAGTCTCCCGCAAGTTACATAAGACCACTTTTGTTTCATTTTTTATGGATGGAATGTCTTCCAAAAGTGGACTCATTTTGATGACACGAGCAAGGCCGCCCCGTCCACTTTACAGCTTCCACACTATAATATCAAATGTGTAAGTAGGACTTTCAACTGCCACTTCCAAACACTCCTACTTATCAAACACGCATGTAGGCTCTTTAACCTAGTGACTGTTCTCAAAAAAGTAAAGAGGAAAAAATAAGAAAGGAAAAAATTAAACGCACTATGCTGAAAATTAAAATTTAAGAATGAAAAAAGACGGTCCAATTTTGGATGGCTATATCTAAGTATTTAGACTCAAAAGCTATAACTATTTCTTTTTCTTTGGAAAGTAGTTACATATTGCTTTTCTCAAAATCATGTACAAAAAAAACCTTATTGAGTAGCTTTTTCACCTAGTAAATGTGCAGCATTCTCCCGTAAGAACATAGTGTGAAGCAAGGGTACTTCTCGCAACGCGTGTGAGTTGAGAAAGCGATTTCAATCGGAGTGATTTACGTGTGGATCCTAAATTTTTTTATAAAATACAAAATGTTCCGTTTATAGGCAGAAATTATAAAAGTTGGTCAACGGATGGTTATTTTTTCTTTTCCAAATTGTCTCTCGGTTTGAGGATCCTCGGACCAAATTTTAATTTTTTTGTTTTTTCATTAGTTTTAATTTTAATTTTAGTTTCCCTACTAAAGAAAAAATCAAAAAAGAAAATTAAAATTCAATCAATTCTCGGACTCATTGACAATTTTGAAAAAAAAAAAAACACAGATTGGTCAACCTTCTTTGTAATTTTTACACAAACGAATGATTTCGTATTTTAAGAAACTTGTTAAGATCCATACTAGATCACTATTTTTCGTAGGGCAGTTGAGCAGTAAAAAATCAAACTTTAACCGCGAGGATGACAAACGTTGATGTAACAAGAGTTCCTAGGAAACAACTCTCCTTTGAGTCTAGTCTACCCACAGGACTGAAGGGGGTTTCTTGGAACAATAATTCACAAGATAGAATGGGGTTTCTTGGAACAACAATTCACAAGATTGAAGGGGGTTTTTTGGAACAACAATTCCATCAACTACGCAATAAATAATAATAATTAAATTTCTAAAATTCTGCCCAAGCAACTCGGACTCGAGTTTGGAATGAGTTAGTTGTACATAATATTTTCAAATTTTAAGTATAACATTATCGTAAATTTATATTAGATTTGTTAGAATAGTTTACCAGCAAGCTCTAACCCTCTTTTTTTTTTACCCCATTCAAAGTTCGAATCCCGTGACATTTTAAAAAAAAGAAAACAACATTTCATTGGTGTTATGGTGTTCCACATTTTTTTATAATAGCTTTCCGGTTAGCTTTAACAAGTTTTTTTTTTTTTTGGTTTACCACCCATGACATTTTTTTCAAAAAAAAAATCATTGTTGGTGTTATGGTGTTCAACATTTTTTCAAAAAAAAAAAAAACTTCCTCTTCGAACTCAAAACCTCGGATAAAGAGGTTCCTTTTATATAAGTCGCACCAAACATCACAACGTTCCTCATTTTAGTGATAAAAAAAAGGCACTTATACTATATATATCACGATTATAGTTTTTCATTTTCTTAAAAAACTGGCCGAGCAACTCACCAGGTGCCAAGTACTTGGGCCGAGTCCATGTTTTAAACACTGACAATAATATACATTCTACCCTCTTTTAAGTGATGAAATTCTTGAGAACCTTAACTTTTCAATGGTTTCACACATCCACCGTCCATGAAAGCCAGATTTTCATGACTTTTGACTTGAGCACATCTACCCCTGCCTCCTTCCAACTCACGACGACAGGACTGAACTTCAACTTACTGACACTTGGAAATGTGTAAGTGTGAAATCCGATGTTCATTCCTCCACGCAAGGGATAAAGAGCCAAATCTTCTTCCCACTTCCAGTCTGTGGGGCAATGATAATGATGCTTTACATGCTTTTAATTTTAAAAAATAGTTTGATAGGACTGCATCTCTATAATTCAAACATTGGAGAACCTTTATATCGATCATCTTGGATAGAATTTTATAGCTGTGAAAAAAATGGAATTTTAAATTTTAAAATAATAATATATATTGTAACAAATTATCTATTTCACTATAAAAATAAGTGTTTATAGATCTGTGAGATTTATACTATTTTTTGAGTTTCAAATTTTGTTGTCAGTATTGGAAATTAATTTTAGATCCATCATGGAGCTTCTTGTTGTCAAAAGTGCTTTCCTAAAGAGGATTTGAGGTGAGATTTTATTTTGTTTTCATAAAGCCTAGGCTTTGTAAAAGCTTTATCCTTTAACATTGGTATACTTGCGTTAAATGGTCCCATGGAGTATTGTCATAATAGAAATAGGAAAAAATAGGAGAATATTTGTACGGGATGCTCCATAACATTTTTCAAATTTATGTGGAGGTCCTACTTTATTTCCTTTTCTATTTTTTCCAATTTTGGTCCCAATCAATGTTGCATACAGTGGACCAATTTTTTTATTTGTTTTGAAGTGTATGATTGTCTAGCAGCCTGGGGTCAATTTAGGGTCAGTCCAATATTTCAAATATTGCACCATCCTAAAGTTGGCTTGTTCAATGTCCCAAACATAAGACAACCCCATTTTATGCCTCTTCCACTGTTTTGAGTTTGTCCGATGTTTCTAGCATCATACTCGAATATTGTTCTTATTTTTGCATTTAGTGACAGTCTGATGTTTGGAACAACATACTATATTGTTCATATTCTTCCACTGTTTTGCTCTTTAGGCCTTCTCTTTCTTGAGACATTAAAGTAGTTACCCTAACCGAAAAATATAAATAAACAGAATAGTAATTATATTATGTTTGATGTTTTACTGACCCAAAATAGGGGAAGAAGCCTACAATCAGGTTGTTGGATGTTTGGGACATTCAACATCCAAACTTTAGGGTGGTTAGATATTTGAAATATTGGATCCACTCCAAATTGACCCTTAGGCCATCAGACAACCATACAATTCAAAACAAATAAATATATTTGCAAAAACGAATAGGGGGGGGGGGAAGAATTGGTAAAAAAATAAAAGAGGCGATAATGTAGGACGTCATCATAAATTTGGAGAAAATATGGAGCACCCTATAATATATAACAAATATTTTCTAAATTTCCATTAATTTCCAAAAAAAAGAGTCCCCAAACAACTAATAAAAATATCAACAACCACACAAAAAAGATGGACTGAACATTGCAAACTGGTTATAGCTGAACCCGGGAAAGACCAACAAAAGGCTTTGCTTGCTTTATTTGTTGACATTTTCGTCCTAATTAGCAACTTAACAACCAGCAGTAAATGTTCTATGCTTTGTACGTGGGTTCCCAACTTTGGACACTCAACATCGAAAGTCAGATAATGGCTTCGGGATTTTGGATCTTGAAGGTCCGCAGTAAAGTTATTTTTGGAATAAAAAAAGGAGTGCATGCGTAAAATTGAAAAATTGGAGGATCCAAAGTTACATCTGACTTTATATATGGGGGCTCAACTTTAGATTTGAAGATTCGGAAGTAAAAAATGACTTTGCCACTTTGGATCTTGAATATTAAGAATTGTGACATTTTCAGAAATATAAAAAGGGCAAAAATAAAAAGGGGGTTGTACGTAAAATTGAAAAATTGAAAGGGAGGGGGGCGTAATTTGGGGGCATTTTTTACTTTCAATTAAACTTTTAAAAAAATGTCACCGGCAAGCTTCAAATGCCCATTCTTACAATTGAGAAGTGCACGTTATAGTCAACTTGACCATTTTATGACTTTGTGTGTGGGGATTAGTTTTGGATAATCAAGTTAGTTTTGTCATTTCGGGACTTGAAGATCAGCAATGGAGGTCTTATCAGAATAGAAAGAGAGAAAAATGGGATACACGTGTAAAATTGAAAAATTGGGGGGATCCGAGGTCACATCTGAGTGTGACTATGGAGGTCTAATTTAGAATCCTCAAGATCAGAAGTTGTAAAATGACTTTGTTGTTTTGGATTTTGAATATAAAAAAAGGTCACATTTCATAATAAGAAAAGAAAAAGAGAAAAAAAAATGGGAACGTTAAGTAAAATTGATTTTTTTTTGGGGTGGGGGAAGGAAGGGGGTGGTGGGATGAATTTCTTTAATATTGCTAATTTGGTCTTTTCTATTTTTTTTATTTTTTTTTACTGCATTTTAAAAAGGAGGGTGCCAGCAAGCTTCAAATCCCGGTCCTTACCATTCTAACTCTTCGTTATAATATCTACATATTACATAGTATTATATCATACTAAATCGTCAGTTCTTACCAAGAATCAGATCATCCCAGTCTCCAACGATTCACAATCCGAATTATCAACTTCTTCTAAAAACTCATGAATTTTTTTAATCGCTAGTAAAATATAACACTCTAGGTAAGAGGGTTGATTTATCCTCGTGTTCTCATTTCAACGACCAAGGCAAGTTGAGGTTTGAAATGTCAAAATTGGATGGTGTTGAATTTTTTAAAAACATTAATATTCAAACTTTGGGGAACATCCATGGAACCTCAGGCCTGTGAAGTTCAGCAAGGTCATTGGTGTCGCTATCCAATTCAAAGCAGGGGTGGACATTTATTTGGACTGAAATGGCGTGTCGGTGTGCTTTCAATAAAAGAGGCGCATCAAAGACAACATGCTCTCTCTCTCTCTCTTAAAGAGTAGGGTAGAGAGAGAGACGACTGGAGGAATAAGAACAAAATAGGGGCCACCTTGTTGGAGGGGAGAAAGAGAGGGTGCGTGAGCCCGCTGTCTGCCTTGTCCTTCCAACCGCGGACACTAAATAGCTGAACCACATAAAGGAAATAACTGAGAAACACAGGAGAAAGAAATTCCAAAGGATACGTTTGGCAACGGCGCAGGCACTGGTCCCCATAGCGTTCAGCCTTGGCTCCGCCCGGCCACAGCTGGGTCCAAGAAGCCATGGCCTAGCCTTGCCCTAACCCCTATCCAGGGCCAGGGTCAAATAAACTTCAAATAATTGAGAGAAAATATAAAAATAGATGGGCTGGACCTGGTGGAATCAAGCCCGCCTTGGCCCAAGCCACCCTGACCTTACCATCAGACCATAGTTTTCGGCCTTGGCTCGGTTTTCAGGCCACGTCATGCGGTCCGAACCCTAATTTTGGGCCAAACCACCCTACCCATTGCCACCTTTACCTAAGACAAAACGAGGCAAACAAAATAGCCTCGAAAAAATCAGGGGGTTAGAATTAACTGCCCGGTTAATCACTAGCCGGTTTCACTTTTTGTCAGATTTATTGAATTGGTTGGGTATTTTAAAAAAAAATTCAAAAAAAAATTATATAAAATGTCAAAAAATAAATGATTTTGTTTGTAATGCATTTTTTTTAATCGTGTTCATCATTTGACAAAGATTGGAAACTATTTTGGCCACTAATATTTAGTTTTATATTTTTCCATATTTTTTTTCTTAAATTTCAAAATACCCTGGGCATAAAAGTTTTTCAATGGAAAAGTTTCTTACAGAACCCTAATTTCTAATATTATTTCATAGTAGAACCTCATTCCATTTTCCTTTCAAAAGGCATAAAGAAACCCTAAAGATTTCACCATACCCCATCACTCTTATCTCCCTCTTTTATTGACTTTTGATTATAAAAATTAATCCTAAAAAATCTTTTTATACCATTTGAACCTAAAACCTTTTTTAATAGGTGGAAAGGGAAAAAGATGGTTAAAATTTTTTAGTATAAAAAGATTTGTTAAGGTTAATTTTATAATAAAAAATCAATAAAAGAGGGAGATAAAATATGAGGGCGTGCGAAGAAATCTTTAGGGGTTTCTTTATGCCGCTTGAAAGAAAAACTGAATGAGGGTCTACCATGAAATAATAAGAGGAGTTAGGGTTCTCAATGAAATTTTTCCTTTTTTAAAACCCTTTGTTTCATTAACTTTTAATTTCATTTGGTGTTTTGTTTGAGGGTGCGGTTTGTATAAAGCCAAGGCTCTAAACAATCGAATTAGAACTTACCTCCAATTGGTGTCAAGAAGTATAGTTTCAATGCTGAAAATCTTTGCTATAGCCTTAATTGTAAAAAAACTATTGTGGTTTCAATACTAGAAATCTTTGTGATAGCCTTTGTGGTTTCATTTTTAATTGTAAAATTTAAGTTTAAAAAATAGTGTAGATCGAGTGGATCTAAGAAAACTTGAAAATATTGAAAATTGACGGTCTAAAAATGTGATACAATATACACTATTTTCAAAACTTGAAATCTATTTTTTCGTATGTCCATATTTCTTGATGTTGAGATGATCAATTTGAAGATATTTTGACACAAAGAGGTAGGCTCTAATTTGATTGTTTAGAGCCTCAGTTCTATATAAAATTTTTATTATATTTAATCATCCTTTAATTAATTTTTTCGTATTTTATTATTTTTTTATATTTTATTATTTTTTTGTATCTTTTAACACTTTTTTATCACTCAACATTTGTCTGGATAGAACCGATTTATCAATTGAACGGCTTCGAGGCCATGTCCGATTCAATGTTCCGATTGGATCGAGTTAGGAAACACAAGAAAGGCTTTTTACAAAGGTGAGGAATAATTGAGAGTGATGCGTGCATGGGAAAGCCCACCGCCCACTGTGCCAAGTGTCGTTGCCCTTGACCGCAGCGCACCTCTTTGTCACGTGTCACTGCTCAACAGACGCTTGGGATCCCATGTGCAACGGCTCTTTGAAAAGTTGAATATTTGAAAGCCGCATGAGGAGGCAAACGATATAATGCCCTTCTGCGCACGCATCGTGATTCGGTCCCACGTCTTTTTCTGTCACTTTTTGTTGATACCAACGTCCCTCATTCTCTCTCTCCTCCCTTATCTTCTTAAATCTCCCCTTCGCTCTCTCACTTCTCTTTTTCGCTCCTCGTTTTACTTTTCACTGGCTCTTAAAATTAAACCTAAACGGTCAACTCGATATGGGCCTCGAAGCGGTTCAACAAGTTTAATTAGTAAATTTTTCGATTCAACTGATCCATCCTGGGTAAATCCTGAGCGATTAAAAAGTGTGAAAAATAATATAAAATTTAATCAAATATAAAAAGTTAATTTAAAGAATGATTAAATAAAATACATCGAAATGAAATTGAAAGTTAATAAATAACAAAAGGTTTTAAAAAATCGACATGTACCCAAATGTTTTTTTAAAATTCTTCAAAAAAGATGAAAAATATAAAAATAAGTATTATTGACCAAAACAATTGCCAATCATTTCTATAATGACCAAAAACATTAAAAACTATATTATAAAAAAAAATCCTTTTTTTTTGGATTTTATATAAATTTTAGATGTTTTTTTTAAAAAATACCTGACGGATCACAAAACCAGTTGAAACTAGAACCAACCAGTGGTTGGTTCCAATCTAATTGAGCGGTTACCGGTTAGGTTACCCTATTTTTCCTTTAATGCTCTAAAGCTTTCTTGTGTCGTTGGATTTAGAACTCGATGGGCTTCTTTCTCTCTCTCTCCAAAGTTCACATAATTTACAAGAGCAAGCCTCCAAAATTATCTATCTCTCTTTTTAAAGTTCACATAATTTACAAGAGCAAGCCTCCAAAATTACAAGGCTGCTTTCTCATTAGGACCCAATGAAAGTGATGTTTGATGCGAAGATAGTGCCCCAAAACCCTAGCCCAGAGAGAAGTGTACAGCGAGACTGGTGATCGCAGAGCCCGGATTGAATTAGGGACCTAATAGAGAGAGAAGAGAAGCTTCTAATTTTGCCGTATATTTGCAGTCTTTTCTCTTCTCTTGGACTTCTTATATATATAGGAAGAAGATGGGCCAACGTTCCATGTTCTCTAATGGGTCTCTAAAAAACTTATTCTCTGATCTCAAGGATCCTTATCCAAATGAACATTGAAAATATCTTTGAGAAAATAAATTATTTATTTATTTATATTACATTTAACAAAATTTATCTATAAATAGATAAACATATATGGGATACCTCTCATAAAAATAGAAGAAGCCCACAAATATAGGCAAGGCAACGTGAGGTTCATGGCCATACGTGCCAACATCTTCCACTTGGGCTTGGCGGCCGAACACAATATGAGTCATAGGTACACTCCCACTTTTAAGTATAACCTTTAAGACAATATTTTGTCTTGAGGTTTTTCTCACGTTTTCGCAGATATGCCTCTCATAACAATTTTTTATAATTTTATCATGAGGATTTTACGCTAATGCGGATTTGTCACTCATGAAAACCAACTAACTTAAACATTTTTAAGTCCCATTATGCTGATGTGCTAGGCAGTAGTTCAACACTTAAACCTTTCGTTAGTAGGTCAGTGATTACATCTGATGAGGGCAAGTAACTAACAATTACTTCATTTTTCTCAACTACATCCTGAATATAGTGATAATGTACATCTATGTGTCTTCATTTGGAGCTATTTGATCCACTTTGTACCAATTTAATTGCAAGGTGATTATCGAAAAACATTTAAATAGGTTCGTCGATTATTTGTAGCTTCAAATCATCTATGAAGCACTTTATCCATAAGCGAAAGTACATGCAATACTATATACAATGTAATTTGCTTCCTGTCTATATCTATCACCTCCAAAGAGGAAAACATGCCCTGATGTGGACTTAATATCATCCTTATCCCCATTAAAATTTGTTTCTACATATCATAAAACTTTTAGATTATCTACTTAAAAACACAATTTTAGATGTTTTGTTCCCTTGATGTATTTTAGAATTCTTTTGACTGCTTTCTAATGGGCTATGTTTGAATTATTTTAATATCTACTTACAAGCCTACAACAAGGCTCAACTATGATCTTGTACATTGTATTGCATACACTAAGCTATAAATAGCTTGTGCATAGGGGCCATTAGGCTTTCTTGTCCTTCCGTTCGACATTATTTTCTTGACAACTTCACTAATTTTTCAATAGGAGTAGACAATGGTTTACAATTTTCCATTTTTAATATTTTAAGGTAGAGTCAAGATATATTTCTTGGCTCAAACATAACATTCTAGATTTTCCATCTCTAGTTATTTTTATGCCTAGGACGTAAGATATTTCTCTCATCTCAAACCGAGTATTGTGAATTTACTCCCACTCTTCAAAACATAAACACAATGGTCCAATCTATTTATTTCGTATCCTATATGCAATATGACCTCATGAAATGTTAATTACTATTGTCTTGAATATTGTTTTAAGCCATATAAATATTTACTTAATTTATATACTTTATTTTCTCAGTCATTAATTATGAAGCCCTCAAGGTTACTTCATATAGATGGTTTCTTTTAATTCACTATTCAATACTATTGTCTTTACATCTATTTGGTAAAGTTCTAGGTTATAATAGTCAATGATTGCCAAAATTATTCTAATGGATATAAATGTTGCAATAGAGGAATAAGTGTCAACATAGTCGATTCTTTTCTTTGGGTAAAACCCTTTGCTACTAACCTAGCTTTAAATTTTATCAATTGATACATCATATTTTAACCTCCTTTTAAATACCTATTTGGAACCTATTGGTTTCCTATCTGATAGTAAATTACATAGATCCCAAACTTTATTTTTTTCAATAGAATCTAATTCTTCTCTCATGACATTAAGTTATTCTTGAGATTCTTGTGACTTTATCGCATCATTGAAATGAAAGGGATCATTGGTTTCATATAGGTCAATAAGGTTATCTATCTCCTCACTCATGTAGACATAGAAATCATCAAGGTGTGATGGAGGAGCTCTAGACCTCTTTTGACCACTTAATATAGGTATTTCAACATCATGTTGATAAGGGTTATCCATATCGTCTATAAGTAGTGGTTCTAAATCACCTATGATATTAAGCAGATCATCATTACATTAAAATCTTATAGGAATTCAATATCTCTGCTTTAAATGAGTTCCTTATCTTTTTGACAAAATCTATAGCCCTTTGAACCTTCGAGGTATCCCCACTTGTTTAAGTTACTTAAATCAAGTTCTTTACCTGTCCATAATTCATAAAGGGTAAAATCTATTGGCTTAGTTGGAGCCCTATTAAGAATATACATGGATGTGCTTATTACTTTTATCTAAAAGGTCTTGGGTAGACTAGTATGAGCTATCATGGATCTAGTCATTTCTATGAGAGTTCTGATATGCCTTTTAGCTATATCATTTTGTTGTGGTGTATAATGCATAGTAATATGTTTTTTAATACCATTTTTTTGGCAATAACAATTGAAAGCTTCAGATACATATTCACCTCCCTTATCAATTATAAGAACTTTGACGTTCTTACTTAATTGGTTTTCTACTTCATTTTTATATATTTTAAATATTTTTAAGGTTTCTGATTTATAGTGGATTAGATAAACATATTCAAACCTAAAAAAACTATTAATAAAAGTGATGAAGTATGACATCCCTTTATAAATTTTAAAATTGAGAGGCCTACAAATGATTAAGTGAACCACATTCAATAACTCATTAGCTCTCTCTCATTTATTGAATGATTTCCTCTTTTTTCTTGACAAGTAGTGCTGATAAGTTGAAAATGCTACATCATTTACGTTTGAAATAAGACATTTCTTTATTAACTTATTTATTTTAGTTTTTCCTATGTAGCGAAGCCTGAGATACTAAGTGTATGCATCAGCAACGATTGCACAATCAACATAACAAGAATAACTAGAAATGTTATTATCAACATTCTCATTTACATGAAGAATGAACAAATTATGGTCATCAATATAGTGTCCTCAAGCATAAATTTGTCCACGCTTTCTGATGGATACTTTCAATGATCAGAAGTGAACTTCAAATCTATTTCTAATGAGCAAAGAGATATATACAATATTTCGCCTCATATTAGGGACAAAGTATACATCAGTTAATACAAGATCGATTGCCCCTACATACAACCTACATGTTCCTACACCTAATACGTCATAATAGGTGTTGTTCTCTATGTAGATGTGTTTCTCCCTAGTTTTTATTTTTTTGAAGTCCTCGTAGAAGCTTTTTGAGCTAGCGATATACCGATTAGCAGCTAAGTTTACTCACCATCCTTTGATGTTGTGGTCTGCAAGGAGATATTCAAAGACCACACAAACAAATTCATGCCCCTTGCTCTAATTTTCGCTTTGCCTTGGATTTTATATGAGCAACGGTTTTTGAAGTGACCTGGCTGACCACATAAGACGCACTTTGACGGTCATTGTTTAGTCTCTTGATTGTAGGGCTTGTTATCATTTATTTTTTAACCTATTGTTCATCTTATTAAACTTTCTTTGAAATTATTGGTTGTTAGGCTTAGGTTGGCTAGATTTGGGAGGTCCTTGAGCAACCATAAGCTCACTCTTTTTATCTTTGTTCTTGTGTTTTTTCTCTAATGCTAGTTGCATAGGTAGGTCCTTTAATGTAAGAGATTTGACATTCAACCTAAGTGTTATTATTACCATCCTCCATGAAGATGGTAGGCTATTTAAGATTGTGGAAACTTGCATGTGCTCGGGAACTTCATTCCCAGCACTGGCCAAGTCCTTAGCCATAAAAAACATCTTTTTTACATGTTCCACTACATTATCACCCTCCTTCATTTTAAATGAGTTATACTGTTCTAATAGAAATTGGAGGTGAGTTTCAGAAATTGAATCATATTTTTCTATTATTGCATCTAATATTTTCTTAGATGTTTTATGATGTCCAAATACACTAATAAGGTAATCATGTGTAAAAGTTAACATTGATGTTTTATTTATGAGGTCATATTTGAAAAATTTTCATAACCTTTTCTTTTATTCTTTAGCTAATTTATCACTAACTACTAGTGGATCTTCTTTTAGTATGTATATTATTGTATCTTGGATGATGAGATATTCCATCTTCCTCTTCCACATGCCAAAATTGGTTCCATTCAAATTTTCAATTCTTGAAAGTCTAGCCATTATTATTCTACTAGCCATTGGATTTGCCAAGTTGTGTGGGTGGTCTATATACTTTCTAGGTTCGGAGCAAAATGGGATAGTTAAAGAAACTAAATAAAAACAACAAAAAAATGACAAAATTTGTGATTTATACCTATAGAAAAAGGGCCAAAAATTGCAATTACTTAGCAACAAATACCAATTAACAAAAACAAGAGGCTAGGGTCCAATCTAGGCAAATAATAGTGTATAACCCTTAAAACAAAATAATTAGGAAATTTCGATTCCCTTGAGGGTCACTTTAACATGGGTATTAGTTACTAATAAATGAAAAAAAATATCAGAAAAATGTAATGTCCACTTCAAGCACTTAAGCATCTAGAGAAATATTAAACTATCCAAAGTCTAGATGCTTAATGGTCACATTAGAAAATGAAACCAACTATACATATATATAGCATCAGATCATGCAATAAAGAGGGTCCCTGTTTAAACATGGAATTTATAAATGATGCCACAATCAATAACATCAATATATAAATATAATTTCCTATGAACCAGTTGTCAGATTAGTACTGTTGGAATTGAGATGCTCTAAACGTAAAAATAAAATAAAATAATGAGATGCTCTAATATTTAGAAATATGTATTTTTTTAAGTGCTTAATTTATACGAGGACTTTATGCACTATCCCATCAAGATCCGTATGCCAAAAAGAAAAACCAATTTTAGAAAATATGAAATATTTTCTCTTTCCCCTCAAATTCCGTGCTTTTTTTTATCCATTCCTCTCTCTATTGTAATTTTCTCTCTCTAAACTTTCACCTACCTTTGACTATTCAACTAAAAAAAAAAGCGAAGATAGATGTAGGTATCTCGTGAATCCCTCACTTGTGAAATTGGGAATCCCAAATACCTGGATCCCACCCAAGATCATGTATATGATTGGCTAAATGCGAAGTAGATGAATACAACTATAAATCGAGTGCAAGAAAAAAAATAAACATAAAAAATATACCATCACAATACACGATTTGCATAGTTCACCCGTTAGGGCTATATCCACGGCATTGACAAGTTTAAACCCACTGTCACAATGAACATTACAGTTTTGGGTTACAAGAGATATACCTCTCTAAACATCAGCACAAAACCATCACTGATATTTCCTTCTAAACTCGCTTTCCCATCTGTGCACCACCGTCAATCAATACCACCTTTCTCATCACAATATCGCTACTGAAAAGAGCACCTTAAGAGCAACTGAGAGACTTTCTATCTCTAGAAGTGAAAGTTTATCCAACCCAAAATCCATGGTAATACCGCATCTCTCTTGGAGGCCATATCTCTCTCTCTCTTAAAGGCCCATCTCCATCTTGGATGTCCCTTCCTATAACCCCCAAAGGGGTGACCTTCAAAAGGATGAGTATTACGTTATCCTTGATTCCCTCTTATAGATATCATTTGAGCTTCTTTCTTGCTCCTTAAGAATCCCCTTCTTTTTTCCCATATTAAGCTTAATTTTTTAGAAGAAAATATGGGTATGGTGATTTGGCTATCACCAAATTCAACAATCTCTACCTTGATAGCAAAATCACCATAATTGTCTTGGCAATCTTTATTGAATAGATTTCTTGATTTCTTCTCACTTGCCTCCATTGTGGGATTTTCACAAATATTTTACCTCTATATTTCTCGACCTCAAACCATGTATTCATCAAACTTCTTCATTTATCTTTCTTTTGATGAAAGCCTTAGCCTTGTACATACCTTGTGCTCTTATAACAATTGTAGGGTTCTCGATAACCTCTAGTTAGTGGAACTGGGAATCCCAATATAAGGACCAAGATTTCTCGACCATGGAGTGCGTGCGACGATATGAGAAGGAAGAAGAGATAGTGTGCGCGACAATGGAAGGTGCACAACAGTGGAAGGCACGACAGTGGAAGGCACGCGGCAGTGGAAGGCGCATGGCAGTGGAAGGTGCACGATAGTGAAAGAAGAAGAAGAAGAGAGAGAATGTCAGCACCGTGCGTATCACCGTCGTGCATGATCGTTACTGCCATCTGCCAAATGCATGTTGCCACACACACCACTTGTCATGTTGCATGTGTGGGGCTTGCCACTTGTCAATCCTTGGGCCGACACCTCCAGCCAGCATGGTACTTAAGTCTATCTCTCTCTCTCTCTCTCTCTAGAGCCCAACACTTAGAGCCCACTATTATTCTATTGAAGAACTACTATAAGGAGCTTGAAGTAGACTGTAAAAAGGAGTTTTGGCGGCACCATTGCACACTAGGTAAGTGGATCAACCCACCATTGCTTCTGAACTTGTTGAGGCATAAAACTAAACTAGTACAAGCATGAAATGAGTAAGGGAAAGTGACTATGTAGTAGTGGTTGGTGCACTGTTTTACCGAATTGATGTCTATGTTGCATGACGAATCTTGATATTAAGAATGAGCCTATTGAACGCAAAAAATCTGTAAGAAAGTGTCCAAGTATGTTTAAATCCACGACCTTGACGAATAGAAATCCACTATCGCAATGAATATTATATTTTTGGGTTACAAGAGATATACCTCTCTCTAAATATTAGTAAAAACCATCACCGGTCTTTTCTTCTAAAGTCCCTCTCCGGACCGTGCAACACCGTCGATCACTAGTTTCTTTCTCATCGCAATATCGTTACTGAAAAGATCACATTCAGAGCAACTGAGAGACTTTCTCTCTCTAGAAGTAAAATTTTAACCAAACCAAAGCCCATGAGAATACCGCCTCTCTCTCAGGAGCCATGTTTTTCTCTCTTAAAGACCCATCTCTATCTTAGAGATCCCTTCTCATAACCTCCCAAAAAGGTGACCCTCAAATGGATTAGTATTATGTTATCTTGATCCCCTCTCATAGAGATTATTTGAACTTGTTTCTTGTTCTCAAAGAAACCTCTTCTCTTTTTTCATAATACCCTTAATCTTTTAGAAGAAAATATGAGTATGGCGATTTGGCTATCACCAAACCCAACAACAACTACTTAGATCTTTCACCTATTGAACCTCTTCCCTTCTCTTGATTTTTCAACGAGAAAAAAGAAAAAAGGGAAGACAACAACTTGTCAAGCATAGTAAAGCGCCAAAGGGCTAGCTTCCAAATGATGCAGAAAACAAAAAATATTACTACCCTGTATGCCTTTGTTGGGTGCGTCAGTGAAAGAGGCAAAAGAAAGCATGTATTGAAAGAAGCCATCGATATTCACAAGAGAGAAATAGCTAGTGCGTGAGAGAGAGCATAGATTGTGACAATATGGAAGTGCATGATGATCACAAATGGCTAGTGCGTGAGAGTGAGAGCAAATAAGAAAAAAATACTAGCATAAATAAAAATATTTGTATATGAGTAAAGTAAAACTTGGATCGCTCTGATACCAGTGAAAGCAATGTTTGATGCGAATATAGAGCCCCAAAACCCATGATCAAAAGAGGGGTGTATCGTGAGACTGGTGCTCGCAGAGCCCATATTTAATTAGGAACTCAATAGAGAGAGAGAGAGAGAGAGAGAGAGAGAGAGAGAGAGGAGAAGCTTTATAGAGGCTCTGTAATTTTTCCATGTATTTGCTGTCTTTTCTTCTCTCTTAGACTTCTCATATTTATAGGAAGATGATGGGTCAACGTTCATTTTTCTCCAACGGATCTTTGAAAAACTTATTCCTTGATCTTATGGATCCTTATCCATATGAATATTGAAAGTATCTTTGAGAAAATAAATTATTTATTTATATATATTATATTTAACCAAACTTATTTATAAATAGACAAGCATACATGAGATACATCCCCATGAACATAGAAGAAACCCACAAATATATAAGCAAAGCAATGTGAGCCCCATGACCAAACTTCCAACACTGAGGATGTAACCTCGTAAGGCCGGGTCATTTGAAAATTCTATCTTTGTTGGTCTTGTTTTAAGTATTTAAGAACTCAAATTTATCTTTAAAAAATACTCTTACAATGATTCTAAATCCCCATAAATAAACCTTTTACATCATCCCATCCATAGTAAGTGAGTCCAAGAATAACAATATAGTGGTGAAACCAAATACTGGTTTTGGTAAAAATTGTTGTATAAAATTCAGGGCAAAAATATTGGTCGCCAAAAATTTTGTAAGTTAAATAATTGTGAATATTTTGAAGTTGGTTAAAAAAAACGGAGTGAAAAAATTGAATATGCAAAGATGATATGTGATGAAATTATCATTTACAATTATTATAAAGATACGTTAAAATTATTGGACAACAATCATATCTCCTTACTTGATATGGATTATATCTCCTTACTTGATATCATTCAGGATCCAACTATAGCAAAAAAATTTACTTAAATTGTTTTAATACAATAACAAGACTTCCTCCACCATTATTAACATAAATCAAATAACATTTTTATTGGGAGCCTACGAAGAAACAATAAAAAGAATACAAAACACAACAATTACATTAACAAATAAGGAAAATTATAACCCAAGGTGTAGATTAGTATAGAATTGTAATTAATAAAAACATAAATCCCATTAAATATAAAATTAATAAAACTTATGTATATAGAGAACTAGTAACAAATAGCTTTACTAATACTGTACAATGTGTATGCAAATTAAAGCACGAATATTCCTATGGACTAAATCATCATCATCATTATCACCATTATTCAAGCCTTCTTCAGCCTATTTGGGTATACGAATCTTGTTTCACCATTTTTCTCTATCAAAGGCCATATTCTGTTGACTAAATCTTTAGTTTAAGGAAACATCTCTATTTTATTCCTCTTTGTAATGATGCTCTTAATTTAGAGAACAAGAAGATTTTTCACTCGATTATTCTTTCTCTAACTCTACCTATTATTTTGAGATACATACGTTCCTTGGGAGAATATTTTTTTCTTAGAATTATGCAGATAGTATGTTCTGTTTTTAATACAATATTTTAAGGGAATATATTGGTGAAAATTTTGATAGATTTTTTTTATTATATAAAAAATCTTAATTTAATACCTATTTTGATATGCAAATGTCAATTTTCTTTCCCCAAATATATCAAATCAATGAAGAAGAAAAGTAAAGTTATATAGGAGAAGTTATTTTGAAATTTTCCTGAAAAAAAGATCAGAAACGCTTTTATATGGGCCCTATTAAAAAATATATTTTTTAAAAAATCTTTTGAAAACCTAGCGCTCCTTTACGAATTTCAAAAGATTGGAAGTATTTTGAAAAAGTCGGGTTCTAATAATCAAAGAATTGCTAACTTTGGCCATCCTCTATATTTTCACAATAAACATAGTATAAAAAAAAAGAAGTAAACCTTTCACATACAAAGATCCTCTTAATAAGGTCTTTTACCTAAAATAGGGATTATAAAATATGCTACAGTGAAGGCATGATCAACGTGCTTGACTTCTCTAACTCTTTTATATGAAATTTAAGGAGGCAGCGTTTTAAGAGGAGTTATATACTACGAGATTATTTATCATTGTTAGAAGCATGTCACAATTACTTCTAGCTATTAGATGTTAAATTGAATGGCTTGAGGTATGTCATAAAGTTCGGGAGTTTGTTATTTTGAATTTTCAGTCAAGTCAATAATACTCTTGCAACCATTCGATTTGAAATCTGAATTACACGAATGATTGTGACACTATAGCAAAAGTAAGTGGTCTCTTTGTGTATTTTTTTTAAGAGAACCCATAAAATATCTAGAAAAAAGAAAAAAACAAAAGAAAGAAAAAATATGGGAAGGAATGGAGATCATTGTTAGAATAACCGAGCGATCTAACCGCTAACCACCCGGTTAGACAGGAATCGTTTCCGGTTTGGGTAGTTTTGGTGATAGACCGGTATTTAAAAAAAAATAAAAAGATATATATAAATTCCAAAAAATAAAGAATTTGGTTTGTAATGTATTTTTTAATATTCTTTACATTATGGTAAAGATTAAAAATTATTTTTCATTAATACTCACTTTAATTCAAAAATCGATTAGTTAAAATCTATTTTTTTCATTAGTTTTCAACTTCATTTGAAAGTGTTTTGTTTTAATCATTCTTTATATACTTTCATATTTTAGTAGATTTTTGTTTGTATCTTTTTTTTTTTTTCAATACTTTTTTGACCACATGAAACTTGCCTGGTTAGGATGGTTGAATCAGACGAGTTTATTTGTTAGGTTCGTTAAACCGCTTTCGGGCCCATGTTCGATTAACCGTTCCGGTTTGATTTTGTGAACATTGATGGAGATAAAGAAATACACCCTCCCTTGACGTCACTTAGCACAAAGGCTCTTGTGGTCGTGTTGTCGACAGTGACACGTTTCATTAGCAACTATCCAGCTTTTAACTTTGGGCACTATTTTAATTGTGCGTATATTATATGCTCCTGCGGAAGCATATTGTAGAATTTGCAATAAAGAAGTAGCGACAAAAGAGAGAGAGAAAAATCAAGACATATACGTGGTTCAACAATGATGCCTACATCTACAGAGGGTAAACCAGTATCTCACTCATAGGGATTACTCTAGTTTACAAGAGATTTATAGAGTTATAACTCTTGCCTTTTAGGAACAAATCCCATTACAATTGTAATCCCACAAAATAGGAAACTCAATAAAGCCAACATATATACTCAATATTTGATAACAATCAATAGTCCCCCTCAAGTTGGTGTGTTGATATCAATGGAAAACAACTTGGATAGTATTTGATAGAACTTTGTCTTTGCAATATCTTTGGTAAATATGTTTGAAAGTTGGTCTTCATTTCGAACATAGGGAGTACTAATAAATTTTGACTAAACCTTTTCTCTCACAAAGTGACAATTAACTGCTATGTGCTTTGTTCTTTAAAAACTAGATTGGAGGCTATATACATAGTTGCTTGACTATTACAAAACATCTCTATTGGATTGACTGTTGGGAACCCCATATCTCGAAGCAAGTATTTTAGTCACATCAATTCACTAGTAGTTGAAGCCATAACTCTATATTTGACATCTGCACTAGATCGAGCAACTGCATTTTGTATATTGCTTTTCCAAGTGACCAAGTTTCCTTCGACCAATGTGCAATAGTCGGTAGTGGACCTCCTGTCAATTGGACTACCTGACCAGTCAACATCAGAATAACCAATAATATTAGTGTGACCATTCGGTTTCAACAAAACACCTCTACCGAGTGACGATTTAAGATATCTTAGAATCCTATCGACAACCACCATATGACATGATATAGGAGTATGCATAAATTGGCTTGTAAGACTAATCACATAATTATATATGGTCGTGTCACAGTCAAATAAATCAATCTGCCTACAAGTCTTTGAAAGCAGCCCACATCTTCAAGATGTTTTCTATTTATTGAACTAAATTTACAATTAATATCAACAGGAGTGTCAAACGAGTTTGACTCCTAGTTTCTCAGTTTCTTTCAACAGATCTAATACATATTTCCTTTGAGAAATGAATAGTCTCTTTTTTTAATATCCTACTTTAATGTCAAGAAAATACTTTAGTTGAAGATTCTTGATATCAAATTTCTTGTGAAGATAATTTTTAAGTTTCATGATGCTTTCTTTATCATTTTTTGTAATGATGATATATTCAACCTATATGAGTACAACTGTTGTACCTGAAGTTCTCATTTTTTTGAACATTGATGAATCAACTGAATTTTTAAAAAACCAGATACTCGTCAAGGTTGTGTTAAGTTTGGCATATCATGCGCGAGGTGATTGTTTAAGTCCATGCAAAGCCTTCTTTAATTTGCATACAAGACTTTCTTTATTTTCTTAAGCATGGCCTGGAGGAAGACCATATAGACTTCTTCTTCAAGGTCACCATATAAGAAGATATTTTTAACATCCATCTGATGCAAAGACTACTGACAATTTACTGGAATAGACAAAAAAACAAGAACAATATTCATTTTGGCAACTGGTACAAAAGTCTCTTTATAGTTGACTCCATAAGTTTGGGTAAATTCTTTGGCCACCAACTTGGCTTTATGTCTCTCAACAAACCCGTCATTATTATATTTGATTTTATAAACCCATCTACATCCAACTGATTTATTCTCTTTAGGTAGCTTGACAATATCCAAAGTGTGGCTCTTGTCAAGTGCTTGAAGTTCCTCTTTCACGGCCTTCCTCCACACAGTTTTGAACAGGATAAGAAACTGCATGATAAGTATAAAAATCTTGAAGTTTAGAGGAAGGTTGAGAGGTATGAGAAAACTAACGTAAGGGGGGATCAGGTGGGGTCACGACCATGGCAGAGTTTTCTTCTTCCAAACACGTTTGGTCAGTTTCAAAGGTATCTTCAGCTTGGACATGATCATCATTACTTGTTCCGGGTGTGTTGGCCACATCACTCATACTAATAATAGGCAATGGCAAATAACACTCCCCTGAGTCCTATTTTTCCAAACCACTCTCCAATGTGTCATGGAAATAGGGCTTTGTTTCAACAAATTGAATATCTCTCGAAATATGTATTTTTCTGGTCGTGGGATCGTAATATTAGTATCTTTTTTTAGTAGCGGAGTACCTAATTAGTACACATCCCTTGGAATGTTTGTCAAGTTTATCGCGGATATGCTTAGCCACATGAACATGAGACATACATCTAAATACACACAAATGGGATAAATTCTTTTTTCTATTTTTTGAAACTTCAAAGGGAGATTTATCGTTAAGAATTTTACTAGGAAGTCTGTTGATCAGATAGCAAGCAGTTAAAACAGCTTCAAACTAATAAATTTTTGAAACATGCATATGAAATATCAAAGACCTTGTAGATTCCAAATGGTGTATATTTTTCTTTTAGCAACTCCTTCTGCTAAAGTGTCCCAACACATGATGTTTGATGTATAATATCAAGAATACGTAAATGCTCAGAAAAAAACTTTATTTACATACTCTGATTGCATGTCGAATTTGCAATAAGGAAGTAGCAATAAGAGAGAGAGAGAGAACAATAAAAAAGACGTATACGTGGTTCGGCACTGGTGCCTATATCCATGAAGGGTCAACCAGTATTTCATTCATAGAGATTACTCTAGTTTCACAAAATATGAGACTCAATAAAGTCAATATATGTCCTCAATAGTTGATAACTGTTAACACATACCATATATTAACTTCCTCTGGTGAAAGGGATAGCCCCTTTTATTTGAGATTTTTGGGATCCAACTAATAATAACGAAATGATTATTTAAAAAAACAAAGTTTTGATGTCTTCAACACTTTATCCTTCAACAATTAGATGTTTGTTGGTCTTGTTTGGAATTGTTTCTTGAGGACCACAGAGCATGTTATTTGAAAACATTTTCTTTGAGTTTGGTTGCTAGCTCAAGAGGTCACATTCCCAAAATTACCACTATTTCCAGTAATATTGTTAAATATTGAGCTAGTCCAATCTCATTGGGATCACTTGTAAATTTTCCCACAGGATTGATTGTGTGGTGTCAACCTTTAACGCATCTCTTGTTAACATATTAGAGTTTTCATTCTGTTTATGCATCCGCTAATCTGCTACCATAATTTCTAGACGTCAATGAGGAGATTAAGCTCTAGACATGGGGTTAAGGTTTTTAAAACGTCAATCCCTTGTTTTGAGTTAAACATCCTAATATCGTTCTTATTTCTGGATTAAAAATATTTGTGCCTTGATTTTTTTGTTGTTGTAAAAACAACCACTTTTTATCTTAAAAATACTCCAAGAATGAATCAATAATGTCTAGAAATTAAATCTAACGTGTAAAGATGTTGAACCAATTTCATAATGAAGATGATCAATATTTGTTGGTATGTGATGATGGCCATGAGGCTTCAAACGTGTCATACATTTCTCTCTTAATCTAATTAATATTTATCTTAATTAATACAATATAGTGTTTATCTCCAAAAGTTTTTCTTAAGGAGAGAAGATGTTTTTTCATTAGATAGAAGATAACTACCCTTCTCTTAAGTAAAGATGACCATACCCTTCTCTTAAGTAAAGATGACCACCTTATCAGAGATTTTAGGAGGAAAGAGGAACGTTGGAGACTGGTGTCCTTCCATTTCTCTATAAATTATGGTTTCATAGTTACGGAGAGGCACACAGAGAAAAGCACAGTTCTCCATAGTTATGAAAACCCTGGTCTCTGCGATTATAGTCTAACGACAGTGTCTTCAATACCTGAGATTTTGACAGGTTCATCTCTTCCCCTCAAAGTTCAACATTGGTAGTACAACGAAGTTCTTCTTTGTAACCATGTTCTAATTTAATATTTGATATCTTTTTTTTTTACTAATACGTGTTAATAATTTCTAACCTCAGGAGGCCATCCATGCTCACCCTCGAGTTCTTTGCTTGACCATTCATCTGTTTACGTCCATCTCGTGCATAAAGTTATCTCTTACAAACCTTAGTGCTTATCTACTTTATTTGGAAGCACAATATTAGCTCTATTGCCGTTACTTTATGTTGTACAATAATGGGATGCAAAGGTAATATTTTATATTAATTTCTTTTCCATCATTTTTTTTCCTTTCTTGACCTGTTCAATCCTAATATATAAGTTCCAAACAGTTATTCTCTCTCCCTCCTTTTCATAGAAGGAAAAAGACTATAGAAAGTTTTTTTTTCTCTCTACCGTAATTAGGATTTCTTTTTTTCTCTGTCTAAGATATTCTTTATTTTCCATCTTGCACTTGGAAGACTATTGCTGTTAATAAGATTGAACCATTATTGACTGTTGTTTTAACTTAATATCTTTTCTCAATATTAAGAGACCCTCCGTTGTTTATTTTTTCCTCTTGTATCCTGAGTTGTGTGTCTCACTGATCTTTAATAAAAAATTTCTTAGCTAGAAAATAGGTCTGTGCTTTGCAATAGAAACTAGGGACCTCCTAAATTTGTTGTGCTGCTGAAATTTTAGAGAGGGAGAGTCAAAACTTGTAATATTTTAGAGAGATACGATATTATTGCTGAAATTTTAGAGAGAGAGACAAAGAAGCATATACCTTCTACCGACTATTTAATTTTCTATTGGTACATATTCTTTAAATGCTTGAACTGTAAGCAATAGAAACTAGGGACCTCCTTATTTTTTGTGCTGCTGAAATTTTAGAGAGCGAGAGTCAAAATTTCTAATATTTTAGAGACATACGATATTATTGCTGAAATTTTAGAGAGAGAGACAAAGAGACATATACCTTCTACCGACTATTTAATTTTCTACTGTTACATATTTTTTAAATGCATGGACAGTAATTTAGGAATATTTCTACATATTCTATTTGCATAATAATTGTCATTACATTGCATAATTATCCTATTCTTTGGTCTCTTTAAGTAAAAAAATTTCATGATCTTGATTTGTGAATTCATTTTTTGTGATTATGTTATGCCATATTTTTGTTGAAAAGTATTAAATATCATTGTAGACTCTCTCTCTCTAGAGCTAAAACATATTCACATATTTATGAATATTAGTCTTGTGTAAGAATAACATAAAGTAGTTTGTTGCCTTACTTTATTAGTTTTTGTTGCATCACAATAGTGCAAACATAAACTGTTTGAGAGAATTCTTCATGGAAGTCACTGCCCATATAGAGTCGGCGACTTAATGATTTGACTAGTAAACAACTCTTTCTTTAAACAGATTTAAATTTTTGAGCTTTTAGGCGTTATCTAAACTTTAAAATGGTATCTAAGCTAGTCATGTTAGAGCTATCAAAACATAAAAAACTCAATGGAACTAATTTTTCTATATGGAAAAGAAATATTGGATATATTATTTTCCAAGATAGGGTGGACTGTGTTCTAGATACAGAACCACCAATTTTAGAGCCTAATGGTCAAGCCAGAAGACGACTTGACAAATGGTCAGAAGATAAAGTAGTGAACTCAAGGAAATAATTTCGGCAAAATCAGCCTTGAGCACCCTGTAATGGACCTCGTAACTAGAGCTACATTTTTGTTGCGTCAAACAGCTATGGGACCACCGCCATTAGATCTAACACAGTTGAAAACCCCTATTGGTTAAGTTTCTACTTAATCAAGCACTCCATGACAAAGTTATGGGTAAAATACCAAAAGAGGGTAGGCTGCACACTATTCCCGTGTGGCCACCTTGCACCAAAACACTATTAAACGTAGATGTTTTTACAGTCACGGGCAGTGACTTTTGGGGCTTAAATCTCACTCATTCTAAGTCGGATCACTCTAAAATTTTTTTGACCATGTTCGTCTCATCAAGACGAGCGTTTCGATATATGGTACGCCCCGTGACGATGTCCGAGTAGGGAGAAAAACTAGAGAGAAGTTGCTGATCCGTTAAGAAAATTTGACAAAATTCAGAAGTGAAACCAAGTGTATTATGTGTGTAAGGTTCGTGGTTATCTTCGGTATAAGCTCCACATACGATGACAGGTTGGATTTGACACACAGAGGCTTCAAAGCTGATGTAAATTTCAGCCGATGGATTTCAAGATTCCGACCAAAAACTCAAGACGACAAGATCTTCATCCAGACACAAAATCGAGTGCGCTTCTTGGAATGAGATCATGATGACATGCTCAGTGTGATTTAGTGAAGAAACAAAAGAAAAACATCAAGGAACGAGCACACTATCGATCTGAAGTTTTCAAGATTCATCCAAAATTCAAGTCTCATGATCATGGCTCGAAGTTGGTATCAAAACAATCACCATGCTGAGCTCTACAAGAAAACAATTATCTTTCGATCAAACGGGCATCAGAACAACCCCAGATCAGTCATCGAAGATCACGCAAGTTCTCGGGCAGCAGTAGGGATTGTTATGAAATTCCACACATTGTTAAGCAGGGGCAAAACAATCCTTTTGCACCAATTTTTAGAATTTGTTTTAATTCAATTATATTATAATTATCTTCAATTCTAAGTAGTTTTTGGGCGTCCACCCATGTTTGCGCCTAGATCTATATAAACATGCAAAGCCATATTGTAAAGGACCATCGGTTCATTTCACAGAAACATCAATAAAGTTTCAATTTCTTCTTGAGTTGGTGGGTGCATCTTGGAGAGAGAGAGAGAGGACAGAGAAGAAAAGGGCTGCTCCCTTCAGTAAGGTAACTTTCTCTCTCCTCCTCTCTTTCTCTCACTCTCTCTCTCATCCCTTCCTCATCTATGTCTTTCTCCCTTCTTCTCATCTCTATCTCTCTTTCTCTCTCTTCTTCTCATCTCTATCTCTCTTTCTCTCTCTTATCCCCTTCTATTGACACAATCGGTGAAGCTCAGTGCCGACTTCATCCCTTCTTTCTCCTCTGTCTAGCCCAGTCAACAAAGCTCAACGTCGACTACATCCCCTCTCCCTTCTTTGTCTAGCCCAGGTGGCGAAGCTCAGCGCCGACTGCATGCCCTCACTCTCCTCTGTCTAGCCCAGTCGGCGAAGCTCAGTATCGACTGCGTCCCCTCTCTCTTCTCTGTCTAGCCCAATCGGTGAAGCCCAACGTCGATTGCGACATCTCTCTCTTCTTTGCCTCACACAGCTGACAATACTCAGTGCTGATTGTGTCCTCTCTCTCTTCTCTGTCTAACACAATCGGCAACACTCATCGTCGATTATGTTCTCTCTCTTGTCTTTGACTAACACAGCTGGCAACGCTCAGCGCTGACTATATTTTCTTTCTCTTCTTTGAATAACACAGCATTCGACGCTCAGTGCCGACTGTGTTCTCTCTCTCATATTGGTCTAACATAGCTGGCGATGCTCAACGCCGACTGTGTCTTCTTCCTCGTCTTTACCTAACACAGCCGGCGACACTCAGCGCCATCTGTGTTCTTCTCTCTTTTCTCATGCTCTTCTCCTCCTTTCTTTCTCTTCCTGTCCTTCTTTCTATTCTCTTCTTCTTCTGTTATCTTACTTCTTATTCTTTTTTTATGATCTCCATTCTTTCTGTTATTCTTTCATTTGATTAAAAGAGGTTGAGATTAGCTCATCATGGTAGTCTTGTCGTCTAGCCGTAATGTTGTTGTGCCAGAATTACTATGCCCGCTTTATTGCCACGACAGACAAACCATCGTGTCTAGCTAGTCAGTATCGGTATTGACGTTTAGTAGTAATTCTGTTGAGCCGGTCTGAGTTACCGAGCTCGTTTTACTACTATGTCAAGCCAATTACTCACCAGCTTAGTCATTGTGCTGATCTCCTTGCCTGGTCAAATTCTTCTCTCTCCTATCTTCCTTCTCTTCTTCTTATGAATATGCACGCCTGTGTGTGTTCACCCAAGAGGCAAGGTGAGGTCTATTGACTCACATGTCTTATAACATTTGCCATATGTGTGTGATTGCAGAAAACATGAGAATACAAGTTAAGGGAGGCGATTCTGAACCAGTTTTACGATTGGGGAGACTTTCTTCCTGATCTAAGAGGGCGCCCATGCGAGCCAGACCGAGTAAGTTTCGAATCCACCTTAAATTCCTCACTCATCAGTTGGTAATACCTGCCCTTGTTCTCGAATGAGGTTCTCGAGAGAGCGATCTCAAAACGTCCCGGGTCTCCCTGAAAGTTGAGATGCGTGCCGCCCAATCATCCTAATCCGGAGGGCGAGATCGAGGCACCTAACCAGCTTAGCAACTCCACTGAGGACTTATTACCCCTTAGTTGGATCGTACTTGTTTGATTAGTTTTATCCGTTTTATTTTATGTATTCACACATCACTTATGCCTGTTGGGTTCTGTAACCCATTCATCCGAATCGGGGATTTTCTTATCCCCATATTCGCGAGTGTCCTCAAGGAATAAGTTCCTCTAACTTCGTTCCCAACCCTTCTTTTGAGCAAAGACCTGGGTCTAGCTCCCAGGTCTTAACTTAGATTGGCGTGAGGAGGGACCTAAAAGTCCTTAACTCCCCATCTCCTCGCTCTGGTGGAACCTCCACCAAGGTGCCTTGCATCGACAACACACCTGTTGCCCTACACAACATGCACCCTGTCGCCAACAAGTCACTTGTCGGTCGTATCACAGACGTATGTTGGAAGGCTCACAATCCCTCTCTGCAAAGGGCAAGCATGTTGCCATTGCTTCTGTGGGTCACCACAAGGCTACCCCCCACATTCCTACACCACCACCAGTCTCTATCTCTAGAGGCTCAACACATCGAGGCGAAGACCCTGTGACTGCCACCCCTCACACACACCATAAAGCTCGTGGTTCATCCACTCGAGCCACACCTCGGCTAACCCTTACGTTACCTCGAATTAGCACCCAAGATCTGACCTTCCAAGGCCAGGTCCTGCATACGCTGCTCATATGCATCTCACTGCTAGGGGCGATGCTGTCAGTATGCCAACTAGAGTACACACGAGACGACGTCCTCGTTCTCTCACTCAGTACACACAAGCACACCCTGTAAGAGGCAGGCCCCCACCTGTTCTCTTGCAGACACTTACTCACAATTCTCGGTCTCCTAAGGCCAGATCACTTGCTCGAGCCCAGGCCGACCCCTAGGTCACCTGTGATCCTTCCTCGGGCAAGCACTTTCAGTCATGGTACTCGAAGATCTTCCCCAAGAGCACCATCTTGAACCAGCCCCATCGCTTCTGTCATGTCTTTGGAGCCCACAAGAGAGCTCGGGGCAAAGACATTATGGAAGATCAAGCCCTTCATCCTCCCTGACCCAAGATGACTCCAGTCCCTAGTCCTCATCCTTTGCCACACCTGATGGAGACAACTCTCTCTTGTGCAAGAAGAGTTGACCAGCCATAGGCCCGATCAAAGTTTTGGCGCGAGGTCCATCAAAACCTCAAAGCCAAAAAGCTATAGGGGCCTGTGAATTCTCACCAAGAAAGTGACTAAGGCGGTCAAGGCAACCACCTCTTCGCCTGAATCCCTTCTACCCTCTTCAGATAGCAAAGCCTGAAGAAAAGCTCCACGAGCCCTGCATTGTGGTTAGCGTCGTAGAAGATGACCTAGCCCCTCATCGACCACGGTCCTAAGATCGTCAAGGCATACAAAAGTCGAGTTCAGTCAGGGCATGCTGGCCCCCTACTGATCGATCTGCCACGTGAGACCCGTCAAGTTCGCAAGCCCTCAACTGCAACTACGACTGATCTCCCAGAAGAAACAGTCAGCCTGATGATTATAGACGAACCTAACTCGCATGAAGACCGCATGAAAAATTTTGAAGACAAGGTGTGCACGATGATGGAAAAGATTGATTGTATAGACGCCGCACGATAATCAGCCAACCATGAGGTCAATTCCCACCACTCAGATCGTGCACCTCTAAGGCAGCCCCTTCTCTATGTCTCACAGGACAACTATGTCCCTCACCCCCATCTCGCAGGCAGACATAGATGCTATGGTGACCCATAGCCTAAAGAACAGGAAAATTTCGGGGTTACAGGGTGCAACGCCCTATCAAAGGTCATACCCCTTCATATATTGACCAGGTCCTGTTTCCCTCAGATAACAGGAAAGGGAAGTTTCCCCTATTCAACGAGACCACATCCCCGAACCAGCATATCGCCCACTTTCAAGCAGCATGTCGAGAAACAGTGGCTGATGGGAGACTCTTTCTCCGTCAGTTTGTTGAAACCCTTAATGATCCAGCTTTTCAATGGTATGCTTGACTCCCTCCAAACTCAATACATACTTGGGAGGAAATGGGGTGATTGCTTTACACTTTGAGGCCTCTAATCCAACTTCTATGTTAAAGCTAATCTCCAAATCAGTCCGCATTGAAAGTCTATCATGACATCACAGCGTGTCACGACATCCGTCTGCAAGTTCAGGGAATAATCGGGGTAATGCTAGCTCTCAAACTAACACCCGGGGCAGCTAATAGAAAGGAGTGATCAGTGCAGCTGCCACGGTCACTAATCCAAAGAAAGCTCCCTCCCAAAATTTGGACCTCTCTAAAGGGGTGAGCACGACAAAGACAACGCCCTAGGCAGGCAAGCAACAACAGTTATACAACCGAGTACCCCCTCCAGCAAATCTTAATCGGAATGATTATTTCACCAGGCATAGGATCAAAGTCTACCCGTTTGAGAAAGAATGGGTCCCTGCACTGTTTCAGTTATTATTGGAACAAAACATGATTGAGCTTCCAGAAGCCAAGTTCCCTGAGCAAACCGGGCTCGACACCCAGGCAAATTATTGTGCCTACCATTGAAGGATCAATCACGCCATAGATAACTGCTACACACTAAACGATATTATCGAGGCCTTGATCTCGAAGGGTCAGATAAAACTCGAAGACTTAAAGAAGGCATTCGAGGCATCAGAAGCCTCCCATGTAGTGACCATCCAAGAGGACGATGAAGCTTTGAGTATCCTTCATACCTTCTTTGTTATAATGCTTCAGGAAGGCCTAATCACACCGAAACAGGCAAGGCAACCCTGACACCTTTCTAAGGGGATTGAAGACCGTTGGTGCCTGTATCACCAGGTATGGGTTCACTACTTGTGGGAATGCACCAGTTTCCATGATATATTGACAACAAAAATTCATGAATGTCAGGAGTTTTACACGTCCTAGTAAGTGATCCTCAAGCCACTACTCTGCTAATACAACAGGATCTCCCAACACAAGACCTTCCTAATAATGAGTCAGATTCCGCTGAACCCTCGACTTCCCAGCCATGGATAGTCCACCATGGGCAAAGCAAACTCAAGTCCTTAAGACGAGAAGCAGTTCGCCATGCTAGGGCTGTTCACAAGCCTAGAAAGACCAATCAAACACCACCTCAAAAAACCAAGAGGAGACAGGCACCAAGGGCTGCTCGCCAGAGAAACAAGACAACTCAACCTCCAGTTGAGTAGGAATTTCTCAGGTCCCTTCCCCCACTTCCAACTTTGCTGGACTTTATCCTTGGCACAATGCTTCTTCTTTCTCCATCTCATCAAGAAGACATCCCCAAGTCATCTTCTCCTCAGAACATGTCCAATGAGGGTGACGATGTTAAAAGCACCCCCCAACGGTCTAAGCAAGGGAAAGACCTAAAAGAATCCCTGCACATGTCCAACCATGTTAATGATGTAAAAAGCCTCCTATATCGGTCTGATGAGGGGAATGACCTTAAAAGTCCCCCACTTTCTGACCCTTCTCCTACTTCTCATATTTCTTCTCTTATGTCTCCTGTAGGTACAACCTTGAAATGTCCGGACTTCGAGGCTCTCGACAGAGAATTCAAAAGGATCAACATAAGCAGGATGCAGCAAAAACGATTGAGAAAGACCTTGGCACAGGCATTAGGATTTCTAACAGTTGCTGATGCCCTGGCAGCTAAAGCCAAGGCAGAGCCACCTTCTTCAAAGAAGCACAAAAAGTTGAAGCCAAAGAAACCCCAGTGCCCCCCTGAGCTCGACTTTGAGTAGAGATTGAGAGAATTAAGAGGACAAAGTTTCTACTCTCAGGAAGCTTGCCACAATAGCTCTAAGGTTAAGCACATGGAAATTGATTATTATTACATCTATAATATTATTCGAAAGAATGTACCCTTTAACAAAGGGATTAGATGAAAAAATATTATCAAATCATGTAGCTTTGATGGAACTTAGGAACATCTAAGTCAGGATATCTAAAATGAGGAATTTTTCTTTGATGTCTTAATCATGAGAGGAAAAGCTGCATTAGCGTGAAAAACCCTATGACATGACTTTGAATAGTTTTTTGTATCATGAGATACATAAACACACTAGAGTAAAAAGCCTCATGACAAAGATATGTTCATAAATATTAAACCCATTAAGTGGCTTAGACTTTATGATATTTCAATGTATCTGACCCTCATGGACAAGTGGGTGATGTTGGTGCGTGTGGTGGTCATGGGGCCTCACATGTGCCATGTTTTCCTCTCTTAATCTAATTAATATTTATCTTAATTGATACAATATAGTGTTTATCTCTAAAAGTTTTTCTTAGAGAGAGAATGTGATTTTTGATGGATAGAAAATAACTACCCATCTCCTAAGTAAAGAGGGTCACCTTCTCAGAGATTTATGGAGGAAAGCCGAACGTTGGAGAACGACCTCCTTCCAGCCTTCTATAAGTTAGGGTTTCATGGCTATGGAGAGGCATACAAAGAAAAACACTGAGTTCTCAATAGTTTTGGAAAACCCTGCTCTTTACGACTTATAGTCTAACCACATTGCCTTCAATACCTAGGATTTATGTGGGTTCATCTCTTCCCCTCAAAGTTCAACAATATCATGACTCCACTCTCTTGAATCCTTCAGAATACTTTGGCTTCGAGCCTTGGCATATTTTCTGTCTCCGGTAATACTTCTTAAGAGAGGAGACGCCGGAAGGTTGCCCAGTTTCGGGTCAATCCTCCTCTCTCTCATCTATCTATTTTCTCTATCACTTTGAATCTCTAAACCTCACCTCTCAACCATTAGTTATAACCTTTAAATCCCCACAAATTCCCACTGGGAGGCAATCCAAGAGGTATACTTCAGAGACCATTGATAAATGGACATAAGGTTGTGTAGGGGGACGTGTGGGAGCTAAATTCAAATCGAGCTACAAAGCCAGGGGGCTTTTCGCAAGTGATCTTAGAGGCCATACAGCTCGGACGTGTACCCGAACCCATCCGATGAGGTAGGTGCTCGAACCACCCTCCTTGCCATCAAAATCCCTCTCTTATTGGTTCCTATTACTATGCACATGTACACACACGAATTGTGCCCGCAGTTGTTTGAGAGGGTAAATCTTGGACTAGATCTCGCATCCGGGCCCTTAACGTGAAAGCGACATAAGGGAAAGATTTTTGAGGCCCCAACTAACTGGTGACTCTGTCGGGAGTGACGCTAATTGATTCCGTTTGTTCGCAAACCTGCACAACACTCAAGCCACATCTGAAAATGGTTATGAAGTTTACCAACTCCTCCTACTTATGAGTTGGGGACTTTGTAATCCCCACACTCGAGAACTCGTTCTAGGGAAGCAGGGTTCTTCAACCCACAACTTCTGCTTTCCTCCTGTGAGGCAACTCAATCCTTCACACCTGGGCCCAAACCCAAGCAAAGGCGAGAAGGGGCCTTCAGACCCGTCACTACCCCACTCTACTGGCATCAATGGTCAGTCTGTTGTTGTCAAGTGCATAGATGGTTCTAAAACCATCGTCTCTCATACACACCCAACTACTGATGGGCCCTCTGCCAGTCTCAAATCTAAGGGTGGACCTAAGGCTACTCTCCCTAATGTCGTAATCGGCTTTCTTACAGACATTTCTCTTGTGGGTAACTAAAAGGTCACCCCAAACTCACTCCCCACGCTTGCTGCGCGTCTCGACACCACATCTCACACCCCAAACTAGCGGCTCAGCCGCCAACACATCTCATTTGAAGGGGTTACGAGGTCACTCGACACATTCTTACACCCACCACGACTAACGGTCAAGCCATTGGCTTGTCATCTCGAGGAAAATGAAAGGCCACCTTGAGTCGCTCTCACACTCCTTGTCTTTTAAGGCTCAGACCCACTATAAAGAATGGCCCTCAAGCCACTCCAACCACATTGCATGTTACTCACTCAGCTCGGGGTAGCTCAAACGCCATCCCCCCAAAGAGCACACGACCAACGACTTAGTCGTAGGTCAAAGGTGCACATATTTCCGCATGCAAACATTGGTGGTCACAAGGCCACCCAATCACCAAGGTTGGCACCCCAAAAGTTGTAGCTTCTACCTCACTGAGGGCTAACCCCCAAGCCAACCATACATGTCTTTGGACTGTGTACACATGCGCAAGTCCAACACCAGCTCTGGCTTTAAGGGGAAGAGTCAGCAACACATACCCTCCACCTCCGCTAAAACCCTAATGACTTGGTACTCAAAATTTTCCCTTTATCCTCTTGTCAAATCCTCCTATGCCGCATGTACATGCTGGTCCCTAAGGATAGGCTAGGGGCAAAATCCATCTTCCAAAGCAAGTGGAATAGCCTCCCCCTTCTTGGCCAAGAGCAAGCTTCCCAAGAAAACTGCGAGCTCCGTACTCCTTGGTTATCATGCCTTGCTTGAGTTGATTGACTTTGCCTTAATCTCTCTAATACAAGCCAACCACTGCATCACATTCCTAGTTTCAATTTTAGCAA
Source organism: Amborella trichopoda (assembly GCF_000471905.2). Next base: position 455,237 of record NW_006498233.1, read on the forward strand.
CACATATACTGGTGCTTGTGGATCAAGCAGTAGAATGGCATGAAGGTCCCACTCATAAGGAAGAAAACATCAGTGTCCCCCGACCCAGAAGACCTATTAAGGAAGAATTCATTCTACCCATTGTGAGCTATAATGGAGTTAGAAATGAAAGGAAAAGTTCAATGTTCAGTCGTTGAAGTCCGGGAGGACCAAGTCAACCCGAGCCATAGCCCCAAGGCTGTCACGAGCTAAATCATCCTAAGTTATAGCCCCAAGGCCATCAAGAGCCAGTGATTACTCATTCATCAAGGCATATCCAAATCCAATTGGGGCACTTCGAACCTCTCATGCCTGGACTTCCAGATCAGGGCACGAAATGGATTGAGATCCCTTTTACACTTGAACTGCTTGTCCTTGAGCAACAAGTCAATGTTATGATGGTTAACTAAGCTAGTGACGGGCCTGAAGACCTAATGGCCCATTTTGGCGAGATCCTCAAACAAATTCTGGATAGGCTCAAGGAGGTAGAAACTGTCGGATTGCCTGGGGCATCTTCTCACCAAGGAGCTAGTTCACCTCTAGTACCACCATCCATGGAGGAGGAACAAAGACCCCCGCCTCCTCCATTGACACAAACTCCACCTCCTCTAGTTATTCAAACCCCTCCTCTTCTAGATGTCCTAGCCAATACAATCCATTAGGTTGTGTCCCCTGTGGTTACACAAGAAGACATCTCGAGTATGATCAATCAAAGATTTCAAGGCTTGCAAGTTCCAGGATTGCAAGAAATGACCCTTTACAAAAAGCTGTATCCATCTTTCATTGATCAACTCCCTTTCCCACCGATGTACCAAAAAGGAAGGTTGCCTGACTTTAATGGCACCGGCTCACCACAATAGCATGTGGCACACTTTGTGTCAGCATGCCAAGAGTTGGCTTCCGATTCTAGACTGCTCCTTTGCTAGTTCGTGGAAACCTTAGGCAGATCGGCCTTCAAATGATATGCTCGTTTTCCTCTAAATTTCGTCCACTCTTGGGAAGAGATGAAGCATCTGTTCTATAAACATTTTTATGAGGTCAAGCTAGAAGTTCGGGCTATAGAACGTCTCACTATAACCCAGGGGCCGAACGAGCTAGTTTACAAGTTCATTCAAAGATGGAGGTAGCTCGCAGTATACCAAAGCAACCATATACCAGAGGCAGACGCAGTCCAAACTTGCGTATGAAATATGAGGAAGGAAATATCTCCTCATGATGAAGCATCCAACCCCACCAACTTCTTGGAATGATCTCTAAGTCGTGAAAATTGAAAGCCTTCTCAAACATCATGGCGGTAACCAGCCTCAAGCCACAGGAGGGGGTCAAGGTCAAACCTTCCGTAACAATCGACATAGTCCCTGCAATGCTCAGCAAAGAGACATGGTTAGTGCAAGTCACTACCTTGCCAATCCTTCCCAAGCCACCCGCTGGCACTACAGCCCTTAAAACTCTGGATACTTCCCGTGGGGTACCGCAATTGAGGGGTCAAAGAGAACCTCAACCGGGATAGCAACAGCCCCAAGAATACAATCGGGTGCTACCACCCCCGAATCTTTATCAACCCGGCTACTTTGAACAAAGATTGAATAAGTAATACAATTTGATAAAGCTCGGGTGCCCTCCATTTTGAAAATGATGTTGAAAAAAGGCATGATAGCTCTCTCAAAACCAAATATGCCTAATCAGGTGGGTCACACCAACAACAAAAACTATTATACTTATCATCAAATGTTGATCCATCTGGTCCAAAATTGTTTTCATCTCAAAGACCATATCGAAGCCCATATCCAAAAGGGGAAGATTCACTTCAAAGAATTTGAGAAAGTTGAGGCTTTGCACATGATTACAGTTGAAGAGGAGCAGTTTCAACGTGTGCCTTCAAGAGAAGTGTCCCCTGATCTTTTCCCTACCATATTCGCCATGCTCATTCAGCAAGGAATGATTTGCCCCTATCCACTTAAGAAGGTGAAACATCTTACAAAGATATATAGGGATTCGTGGTTCCCATATCATCTGATGAGAGCGAATGACCTGTCTCAATATTGGGGGTGGGGTTCAGATGTATTTTGGAAGAGTTCATGAGAAATGGTGATGTAGTCATTACTGCTTCACCACCACCGTGTCAAAATATTGCTCGAGAACCCAACCCAGTGCTCCATCAATCGGTCGAAGAAGCTCAATATTTTGACCATGTAGCCCTGGAATCCTTCACTCCTGAAGTACCCCACGAAGTTTCAAGACCATGGCAAGTGTACCAGGGGCATGGTAAAATGAAGACCCTCAAAAGGGAGGCATTTCGGCAAGAAAATGTGGCACCCATGCCACGCTAATCGTGCAAGCCTGCATCCATCAAGAAGAAAGGGAAGACCAAACGGCCCTCAAGGGCCCATCACAAAAAAAAACTACTGCAAGCGACAATTGAAGCGGTGTTTCTTCCACCTATACCCCCTCTTCCAATCTTGTATGACTTCTTTCTAAGGCAAGTTCTTTTATCCGAGGATGGCTATTGCACAAACATAGAATTAAGCCAAGAAGACCCTCAAGAGGTGGAGATTGCTCATAACACCCCCAAGGGTCCAATAAGAGAGAAGACCTTAAAAGCACCCCAAAAACCATCCAATATGGGTGAGGACTTTAAAAGCACCCCAGACCAATCTAACAAAGGTAAAGACTCTAAAAGCACCTCTCAGCAGTCCATTCGGGGTAACGACCTTATAGATCCCCCGCACACATCCAACAACGGTTATGATGTTAAAAGATCCTCTATTGCATCCAATGAGAGTCAAGATGTTAAAATCCTCTTTGTGTCCAATATGGGTGAGGACCACAAAAGCTATCCAGTTCGGTCCAACTTGAGTAATGACCCTAAAACCTTTACCACTTCTTCTATCCCTGATTCTTCAAACCTTTTTTCTCTAACCACATCTCTCTTTGAACTCACTCTTGAGTGCCCTGACTTTGAGGCTCTTGATGAAGAGCTCACGCTTTGCAATACCAGTAAAAGGCATCACAAACAGTTGAAAAAGATGGTTGCTCAAATGATGGAATTCTCAAGTGTTGGAGACGTCATGGCCTTTGTTGCTAAAAAGGACAAACCTTGTCCTACTCTGGAGGAGCTCATTGAGCACTTCTTGAACCCGAAGCAAAAGAAGTCTCAATGGCCTGCGGAACCTGACCTCAAGGATGACCTCCTCTCCTTAAATACCCAAGTCCGCCACCGATCCCTTACTCAAATCCATCATCCTCATTCTTCAAAAATCCTGAACCATCTCGGCCTATATGTTGCCCTTATTTGAGCATATTTTTGATGTACTAACACCTTGAGTTGAATAATGGTGGAGGCGGTTACGACCCATGCCCATACGTACTAGTCACGCTTGTGGACTACAGAAGCCCACATCAATAAGCCTGACTTTTGAGCAGTTTTGAAAAGATGTCCCTCTGGTCCCAAAAAGCATGAAAAGGGGAGCATTTAGTGTTGTAAGAGTTCTTGCCATTTTTAGTCCCAATCTAGGTAAGATAAGAGCAATCAGGACAAAATTTAAATTTCGTAACACCGCTCTTTATTATGCCGAAAATTACCTCATAACTAGAGCTATTCTTCGGAGGTCTCAAATGAGTATTAGACCACTGCCATTATATCCAGAGCGTCGAAAAACCCCCTTGATATCTATTTTTAACTCATTTCGACATTTCGAAATCATTATAGGGCCAACTTACTCGAAATGGAAAGGTTCTACACTATTATCAAGCTGCCCACATGAACCAGTTTCCATTTCTAGAAACTATGCTACGTGATTTTGGGATTGCTCTAAAAGGTCATAACTCTCTCGTCTTAGAGCCAATCGAGCCCAAATTTTGATATTATAGATCGTGTCAATCCACATGTTTTAATATAAAATACAACCTAAGGCGATTCAAGGATTGGGAGAAATCTTAGAGTGAAATGGCTCCAAACAACTCATGTGTTGCAGAATTTTCAAAGAGTGACATTCGTCCATTCGAGCAGCTATATTTCGGCGGTCCAGCATCGGATAGCTCCAAATATGGGTCAGTTGCGATCGTAGTTCGAAGAGCTTCGATTTTGAGGTAAGATTCACATAGAATAAAGGACGGGAAGATACGTATTTTCTGCTCAAAAGAAGACACATTTTTCGATCCCCTGAATCCCATTTTCCAGCGACCTCCAAAAATTGTAAAAGTGATCAAACAACCACCAAATAGAGGGGTTTTCATTGCAAAGTGATCACAATGACCTCCCCTTAAATTTGTGATAAAGAAAATGACCGAAATCAAGGCAAGATCAACTAGATCTAGGAAAGAAAAATTCAAGTTCATGGGTTTGGTCGGAATTTGAGAAGAACCTCAAAACTTCGAATCAAGCCCAATAATGCATATCAAAATGATCGTAGCAGCGCAACCGTCATGTTTCCGGTGTTGGATTGTGTGAAAGATCGTCAAAAAGTGCCCCGAATAGCAAGGAAGGCATACGACCCTTTTTAGGGATGGTTTTGTCATTTCCATAAGAGTTGAAAGGGGCAAAATGGTCATTTACATAAAAAATGAAATTCACTTTTAATTACAAAAAATGCATTTTTTAGCAATTTGGCTTTGTATTGATCATCCACCCATGTTCGTGGGAAATCTTATATATACTCTTTTTCACCATTTATAACCTATGTTTGAGATAATTTGAAAGTTAGAGCTTGATAATTTGAGTTTCTTACATTGAGCTTTCAGTCTTCACTTCTAGAGAGAGAAGAGAGAATATTTTATCCTTGAGAGAAATATACCTAGAATCTCTACACCATACTCCCTACCCTGCCCTACACCATACACCGTAGTCCACCCAACCTTACACCACACCATACTCCACACCCATACTCCCTACACTCTACAACACCATACTCCCTACACCCCACCATATTCTACTCTCTACACCATACCCCACCTTAGTCCACCAAAGCAAGCCATAAACCCTAGCCCACCTAAGCTCACCATTCACTTAGCCCACCTAAGCGAACCTCACATCCTAGTCCACCTAAGCTACCCTTCACCCTAACCCACTTTACCCAACCCTTACCTTAGTCCACCTAAGCTAGGCTCCACCCCAAACCCAAGCCTCAAGATCTAACCCCTCTCAAGATAACTCAAAGGATCCAAGGAGTAAGCATAGCTGTCGGGTTCGATCCTTCTTTGCACCCACCTAGGTAATCGATCTATCTGTTCTTCTTTCTCTTCTTCTTCTTCTTTCTTCTCTTTCTCCCTCTTCTTCTTCTTATCTTTTTCTCTCTGTTTTTTCTTCTCTCTCTCCTCTTCTTCTCTTCTTGTCCCCCTTCTTCTCTCTTTCATTATTTTCTCCTTCTCTTCTTGTCCCTCCTCTTCTTCTCTCTTTCTCTCACATTCTCTTCTCCTTTAAGTGGGGATGGTCTAATCACCCCCACTCTCTCTTCTTTCTCCAATGTGGAGGGTCCAGCTGCCCCCACTCCTCTCTCTTTCTCTCCTCTTAAAGGGAGGAGGCCCAACTGCCCCCCTCTTTTTCTCTTCTCTCTCTCTCCCTGTAGGGGACGACCCAACTGCTCTCCTTTTCTCTCTTTTCCCTGCCTCTCTCACTCTTCTCTGTCTCGCTCCTCTCAAAGGGGACAACGTAGCCACCCCCTTTCTCTCTGTCCCCTCATCCTCTGTCTTCTCTCTCTCTCCACTCTTAAGGGAGGCGACCTATCTTCCCCTTTCTCGCTTTCTCTCACTCTCTCTTTTTCTCTTGTCTCCCTCTCTCTCCTTTTTTCTCTCTCTCTCTCTCGTACTTATCTCCTCTCTCTATAACCCTTCTCTCTCCTTCTCCATTCTTCTAATATTCTTTCTCTTTCCTCTCTCATCTTTTTCTATTCCCCATCTCTACTTTCTCTCTAATCACACACCACGAGGCTCTTCAGGAGTGTCGTCTTTCAATTGGATTTGACCTAATCTAACCCACACTCTCATTCTTTGATTCCTTGGAGGTGCCGAGTCCCTTGAGGCTAGGACCTTTTGGATAGGTCCAAAGTGAGACTTCCTAAGGGAAGTCGATCATAGTGGCCCTTTTTTCGATTGATAGTTGATCCTCTTTGCTCATCTCCTACTTCTTCACATCTCGTCCTTACCTCTTTCACTCTACAACTACTCATTAGGGGGCTCTTCAAAAGTGACTCCTTATCGGGCTCTTCCTGCGGACATCACTTTCTTGAATACTCTGGGCTACTCAGGCTTCGTGCCTAGTATGTTTTTGCCTCTGGTAACACCTCCCAGGGGAGGTTATGTCAGAAGGCTGCCCAATTTCTAGGTGGTTTCCTTTCCTCTTTTATAAAATTTGCTTCTTCTATTCCATCATTCCCCCTTTCGCTTAGAACCCTAGCTGCCCTTCCAAAACCCGTCCTAAGCCTTCCCCTTTTCTTCCCTATAACCCCATCGACCTGGGATGATTTAAGGATGACCTGACCCTAGATCTCAAGGAGTGCGAGCATTAGAAGCAATAGTGGACTGCAAAGGGAGTAATGTCCAAACCATGCAGAGATGGCCAGGCGACTTTCGTACAATTGATCCAAAGAGGGCCTATAAGGGCCCATGCACTTCCATGAACCCTACTCACTACAATGTAGGCCCAAGAGCCCTTCCTTTGCTGTGTAAAATCCCTCTCACTTGTTGGTACACCTATCCTCACCCACTTGCACAAGCATCATGCATCGCACACACATGCCCCCTCACGACCTATGATTTTTCGAGAGGGTGATCCCTAACGGAGTCCCAAAATCAAGTCCCTTGTTGTGATGAGATCGAGGCCGAACAAGTTGGAGACTCCACTGGGGATTTGTCACCCCTTAGTTGGTTTTGCTTGTTTTCTAAACCACACTGCTTTTCTTTTGCATTCTAAAAGTAAAATGAATATGGAGTCATTCAACTGCTATGTTGGGGTTGGAAATTTCATGATTTCCATACCCATAGACTCATCTCAAGGGAATTGGGTTGTTCAACTCACCCTTCCCACTCTTCTTTTGCGAAGCGTGCTAGCCGTTTGTACTTAATCTTTGGCCCCATTTGGATCGAGAAGGGACCTTCGGGCCCTGTACTCTCCACTTCCCAGTAACAATGGCCAAGCCATTGTTATCACGTGCATGGGCAGTTTGAAATCTGCCAGTCACGGCATGTACACAATCATTTTTATTATGCTTGCTAGTCGCAACATTCCAGGGAGCTCAAAGGCCACCCCCTCTCTTTTTACAATCGACAGTTGACCTTCCGTTGCTTCTATGGGCAGCTGCAAGACCACCCCCTCTCACCTCCACACGAGGACCAGCGATTCAACTGTCCATGCCTCCAGCACCACTCATACTAACAATCATGTTGCCGACCCATCACAAGTGGGCAGCCGAAAGGCTGTCCTTCACTCTCCTCACCATGGAACTGGTAGTCAAGCTATCAATTTCCCACAAAAGCGGAGGCCTAAGACCGTTCTCACTCAGCCACTCATAAGGACCTAAAGTTCACCTGCAACCCTAGGGTCACCCCTGCCTCTTAGGTCTCAACCCCTCACCAAGGGTCGGCTCAAAGGCCACCCAACCATTACTGCATGCTATTCACCTTGCTCGGTGCAGCCAAAATGTTGTCTCCAATCCAACGCATGACTGACTGTCTCACTGCGAGTCACCCAAGTACATGCATGCACATTCAGTTTCTAAGATGAGTAGAGTCGGGTTTGTTCTTATGTTTAAGGAAGATAAGCATGAGGGGTCTTTCAAGGGGGATCTTGTTTTTGTAGCCCAACTTCTTGATGGGCTTCAAGTATCAATGAAAAAGATGTTTGTTTATGCGGGTAAGGATTTCAAAAAATCATTTATAGCACTTAAGACTAGGTCACATAAACTCATCTAGAATGCATATTTTGAGGAGAGATGGTTTGCTTGATAAAATGAATGGAGATTTGCAAAATAAATGCGAGGCATGCCTAAGGGTAAAATGGTAAAAACATCCCTAAAAAGGTTGATAGGGTTACTAGGCTGTTAGATTTAATTCACTTCAATAAGTGTGGGCCAATGAGCATGCCAACCAAATGGCACATGAGGTACTTCATAATTTTCATCGATGACCACTCTCGGTTAAGATGCACTTACCGTTTGAGGAGCAAAAGTGAGGCCTTAAGAAGATTCCATGAATATAAAGAGGCGGTGGAAAATCATGTAGGTCAAACCATTAAGAACCGGATAGAGGTGGTGAATATACTTCTCAAACCTTCAATGAATATTGTACACAATATGGAATCATTCACCAAACCACCATGCTTTATTCATTGGAGAAAAATGGGGTGGCCGAAAAAGGGAATATGACCCTAATAAAAATGGTGCGAAGTATGATGAGTACCACTAGTCTTGGTTTAGTATGATGAGTACACACTCATGATAGCTTGCATGGATGCCCTTTTAAATCACTCAGGAATGCTTATTTGAACATATTTTTCATCACCTTGGTCCCTGGTAGGAAGCAGGTCAATAAATCATACAAAACAGTGGAAAATTCTTGACATTCTCAGAATAGCTCCTAAATTTCTTAAGATCGTCATCAGCACTTTAAAAGACCACCTGCCAAGTTTCTTCATGATCAGCATGTTTAAGGTAGTGAACACAAATAAATAGTTTTCAAAAAATTGGCCTCTAGCACCCTGAAACAGACCCTACAACTGGAGCTACATTTTTTAGTATCTCAAATCCCTGTGGGACTACTGCCATTGGATCCAGCACGGTTGAAAACCCCTATGGGCCAAGTTTCGGGTTGATCAGACACTCCGGAACAACGATATGAGAAAAATATTGAAACAAGAGAGGTTGCATAGCACCAAAACACCATTAAAGGTGGCTGCTTTTACAATCACGAGTAGTCACTTTTAGAGCCTATAACTCACTCGTTCCAAATCGAATCTCTCCCAAATTTGGTGAGCATATTTGTCTCATCAAGATGATCAATTCGATATGTGGCACGCCCCGAGATGATATCCTAGCAAGGAGAAAGCCTAGAGAGGGGTTTTCGATGCGTGAAAAAATTACTTAAAATTTAACAGCAGCACACCTCCCTTGATGAACCAAATCACGACACTCACACAACGGATCGACTCAAAACCCATTCCATTGTGTGCGTAAGGTTTTGGGCTATCATTGGACTGAACCACGTACATGATGGACGGTCAGATTTCATGCACAAAGCTGACAAAGTTATTGAAATTTTGATTGCCGGATTCTAGATTCCGGTCAAAACTCAAAAGTTGTGAAATCTTCGTTTAGGCTCCAAATCGTGTTTCGATTGTTGCCACACATCGTGATGGCATGCTTAGTGCATTATGACAAAGAAATCATGGGAAAAACATTAAGAAAAGATCACACTACCGATCCGAAGTTTCCAAGATTCAAACAAATTTCAAGTCTCGTGATCATGACTCAAAACAATGATTCATGGCTCGAAGTTGGTACCAAAACAATCACCATGTCGAGCCCTACAAGAAAACAATATTCTTTTGATCAAATGGGCATTAGAACAATCCTAGGTTAGCCACGAAAGATCACGCAAGTTCTCGAGCAGCCACAAGGACTGTTTTGGAATTCCACATATTGTTAGGTATGGGCAAAACAGTCATTTTTCTCCCAATTTTATAATTTATTTTTATTCAATTAAATCTTAATTTTTAGTAATTAGGTCTAATTTTGATCCATCCACCATGTTTGGGCACAACTCTATATAAACGGGCGCTGCCTCATTGTAAACAAAACATGCATACCCCCCCACCACCTCTCGGTTTTGAGTGGATTATGTGAAGATTCAATAAAATTTTGATTCCATGCTTGTGCTTGTGAGTACGTCTTGGAGAGAGGGAGTGAGAAGACAAGGGTTGGTAACCTTCGAGCATGCAACTTTCTCTCTCCTCCCCTCTTTCTCTTTCTTCTCTCGTTCTCTCTCTTTTCTCTCTTTTCTCTCTTTCTTCTCAATTTTTCTTCTCTCCTTCTCTCTCTTCTTTCTCTTTCTTATCTCTCTTTCTCTCCATTTTCTCTCTTCTTCTCTCTCTTCTTTCTCTCTCTTCTCTCTTTCTCTCTCTTCTTCTCCCTCTTCATCTCTTAGTCGACGAGACTTAGCGCCAATTGGTCTCCTCTCTCTTCGTCTATCAGTCGATGAGACCTAACGTTGGTTGGTCTTCTCTCTCTTTATTTATCAGTTGACGAGACTTAGTGCCAGTTGATTTACTCTCTCTTCATCTATCAATCGGCAAGACCTAGCGGGGGTTGGTTTCCTCTCTCTTTGTCTATCAATCCGCGAGACCTAGCGTCGGTTGGTCTCCTCTCTCTTCGTTTATCAGTCGGTGAGACCTAATGCCGGTTGGTCTCCTTTTTCTTCTTCTACCAGTCGGTGCGGCCTAGTGTCGGATGTCTTTTCTCTCTCTACCAGTCGATAAGACCTAATGCCGATTGGTCTTCTCTCTCTCTTCTTCTACCAGTCAGTGAGGCCTAGCACCAGTTGTCTTTTCTCTCTCTATCAGTCTGTAAAGCCTAGCACCAGTTGGTCTTCTCCCTCTTCTTCTATCAGTCAGCGAGACCTCACGCCAACTGGTTTTCCCTCTCTTCTTCTGTCAACTGGTGAGACCTATTGCCAGTTGGCTCCCTTCCTCTCTTCTCATTTGACACAGTCGGTGAAGCATAGCACCGATGGATTCCTCTATCTCCCATCTCCTGAAAGAGTCAGCAATGTCTAGCGCCGTCTGCATCCCCTCTTCCTTCTTCTCTCTCCTTCATTCTATCCCCTTCTTCCCTTTAACCATTCCTCTGTTGCTCTCTCGTTCGACCAAGAGGGATTGAGGTTAGCATCTCATGGCATCCTGTCGTCTGGCCGTAATGTTGTTGCGTCAGGTTCGCTTGGCCCACTTTACTGCCATGACAGACCGACCATCATCCCCAACTAGTCAATATCAACAATAACATCTAGTAGCGATCCCTTGAGTCAGTCTCAATTACCGAGCCCGTTTTACTACCACGTTTTTTCAATTATCCACCAGCATAGTCACTGCCCTGACCTTCTCGCTTGGTTGAATCCTTCTCTCCCCCCGTCTTTCTTTCTTCTTTTTGGATACACATGCTTGCATACGTTCATAGAAGAGGAAAAGGGTGGAGCCTGACCCTCCTATCCCATAACCTTTGCCATATATGTGTGTGATTGCAGAAAGCAGAAAATAAGAAGAATATTAGCCAAGGGAGGCGATTCCGAACCAGTTTCATTATTGAGGGGATTTCTTCGTGATCTAAGAGGGCGCCCATGCGAGTCAGCCCGAGTAAGTCCCAAACCCAGCATTTAAATTCCTCTCTCACTGGTGCGTAATACTTGCCCACGTTTTCAAACGAGGTTCTTGAGAGAGCGATGTCACGAATGTCCCGAGTCTTCCTCGAAACCCGAAACGCGAGCTGCCTGATCCCCTAGGGATCTGGAGGGCGAGATCGAGGCATCTAACAAGCTTGGTGACTCCATTGGGGACTTACTACCCCTTTGTCGGATCGTTCTTGATTGGCAAGTTTCTTCTTTATCTGCTTTCATCATCTTTTCACATTCACTTATGGCTGCTCGGTTCTATAACCCATTCATTTGGATCGGGGATTTCTTATCCCCTTATTCGAGAGTGTCCTTGGGGAACAAGGTCCTTTGACCCCTTGTCTAGCTCTCAGGTCTTAATCTGGACCAGTGTGAGGAGGGACTTGAAGGTTCCTCACTGCTCATCTCTTAGCTCTGGTGGAAATTCCACCAAGGTGCCTTTCATGGGTGACACTTATCTTGCCCCACACAGCATGCACCTAACCACCGGCAAGTTACTTACCGGTCATGTTTCTGAGGTATGCCGGAAGGCTGCCCAGTCCCTTTTTGCAAATGGCAAGCAAGTTGCCATTGCTTCTGTGGGGTGCCATAAGGCTACCCCCCACATTCCTACACCAGGGGTCTCTTTCCCTAGATGCTTAACACAGAGAGGTGGACACCCCACGGTCTCCACCCCTTACACACACCACAAGACTCGTGGGTCAACCACTCGAGTCACACTTCGGGGCAACCCTTCTGTCACCTCGAGTCCGTGTCTAGGATCGAACCTTCCGAGGCCAAATCCTCCACATGCCACTCATGTGCATCTCACTAGTCGGGGCAACGCCATTATTGCGCCAACCCAAGTACACAGGAGATGACCTCCTCGTTCTCCTCCTATGCACACACAAGCGCACCCTATAATAAGGGGCAGGCCTGCACCTGTTCTCTTATAGACGGCTGCTCGTACTTCTTGGCCTCTTAAGGCTAGCTCACCTACAGGAGCTCAGGTGGACCCCCAGGTTTCTCAAGATCCTTCTTCAAGGGGCGCACACGTGTCGCCATCTAGGGCCTTCACTCGTCCTCGACTCAGACCTCCTCATGAGTCAACCCTACTCTTACTCGCTCCTTCATTGAGCAAGCACCTTCAGCCTTGGTACTCGACCATCCTGAACCAGCCTCAACACTTTGGTCATGTCTTTGAAGCTCGTAAGATAGATCGGGGCATGGACCTCATAGAAGATCGAGTCCTTCATCGTCCTCGGCCTAAGATGACTCCAGTTCTTGGCCGTCATCCTTTACCACATCTCTCTTATGTGCAAGAAGAGTTGACCAACCGCGACCTAGATCATAATTTTGGTAAGAGGTCCATCAAAACCTCAAGGCTAAACGCGATAGAGGTCTACAAATTTTGACTAAGGAGGTAACCTCAAGGCTAAACGGCCAATTTTGATGACCCTTTTCACCTAAATCCCTTCTACCCCCTTCAGACGACAAAGCCTGAAGAAGAGCTCTATGAGCCCTGTGCTTTGGTTACTGTTGCAGAAGAAGGCCAAGTGACTAAACAACCATGGTCCCAAGATCGTGGTGAACCGGCCCCACACTTACAATCCCAAGAACTAGTCCAAATGCTATCTGCGTACAAACGTTGAGTTCAGTTGGGCCATACTGACCCCTTACTGACTAACCTACCATGTCCGACCCGTCAAGCTCGCAAACCTTCTATCTCCACTAACGTGGACCTCCCTAGAGAAACGGTGAGCGTAATGGTCGTAAGCGAGCCCAGTGATGAGCATGAGGGTTGCATGAACAAGTTTGAGGATATGGTGCACGCGATGATGGAAAAGATCGATCCTATTGACGTTGCACACCAGTCGGCTAACCATGAGGTCAATTCCCATCACTTTGATGGTATACCTTCATGGCAGCCTCCTCCATCTACCTCACAGGACAATTCTGTCCCTCCACGACTTCCTAAAGAGCAGACAAATTCTAGGAGTACAGGGGACGACACCTTATCAAAGACCATACCCCTCCTCTATTGATCAAGTCCCGTTCCCCTCAGACTATACGAAAGGGAAGTTTCCTCTATTAAGTGGAACCACCTCCCCAAACTAGTAAATCACCCACTTCCAAGCGGCAGGTCGGGAAACGGCAGCTGACAGGAGACTTCTTCTTTGCCAGTTCATTGAGACTCTTGATGGCCTGACATTTCAATGGTATGCAGGACTTCCTCCAAACTCGGTGCATACATGGGAGGAGATGGAGAAACTGTTCTATCAACGCTTTTATGAGGTCGAGAGAGAGGTTCAACCATCGAGCTTCTCACCCTGACTCAAGACCCTGATGAGCCTGTAGATCAGTGCATATCAAGATGGAGAAACTTGGCTTCCCGCCATCCTAATCCTATGCTTGAGAAGGAAGCAGTCCAAACATACGTGCGGAATATGCTACCTGGAATCACTCTACATGTCGAGGCCTCCAATCCGACCTCCAAGTCAGAGTTGATCTCTAAATCAGTTCACATAGAAAGTTTGTCACACCACCATGGTGTATACCACCACGGCAGCTGACGGGAGACTTCTTCTTTGCCAGTTCGTTGAGACTCTTGATGGTCAGGTATTTCAATGGTATGCCGGACTTCCTCCAAACGCGGTGCATACATGGGAGGAGATCGAGAATTTGTT
>NW_006498233.1:469995-521163 GCF_000471905.2 Amborella trichopoda
AGGTATTTCAATGGTATGCCGGACTTCCTCCAAACGCGGTGCATACATGGGAGGAGATCGAGAATTTGTTCTATCAATGCTTCTATAAGGTCGAGAGAGAGGTTCAAACCATTGAGCTTCTCACCCTGACTTAAGACCCTGATGAGCCTGTAGATCAGTGCATATCAAGATGGAGAAACTTGGCTTCCCGCCATCCTAATCCTATGCCTGAGAAGGAAGCAGTCCACATTTACGTGCGGAATATGCTACCTAAAATCGTTCTACATGTCGAGGCCTCCAATCCGACCTCCATGTCATAGTTAATCTCTAAATCAATTATAATAGAAAGTTTGTCACACCACCATGGTGCGACACGAAAGCCATCTAGAATTTCAGCAAGTAACTGGGGCAATGGTAGCTCTCGGAATAACACATGGGGCAGCCAATAGAAAGGGGTAATCAGTGCAGCCGTCATGGTCATTGATTCAAAGAAGGCTTCCCCCCAAACTTTGGACCTCTCTAAAGGGGTAATCGCAGCAACGGTAACATCCCAGGCTGGCAAGCAACAATCGTCATACAATAGGGTGCCTCCACCAGCCAACTTTGATTAGAATAATTATCTCTCCAGGCATAGGAATAAGGTTTATCCCTTCGAGAAGGAATGGGTCCCTTCGTTTTTCCAGTTATTATTGGAGTAGAATATAATCTAGCTTCCAAAAACCAAGTTCCATGAGCAATCTAGCCATGACGATCAAGCGAATTATTATACTTATCATTGGAGGATTAATCATCCTACGGATGACTACTACACGCTAAAGGACATCATTGAGGCTCTGATTCAGAAGGGTCAGATAAATCTTGAAGATCCAAAGAAGGTGTTCGGGGTAACTGAGGCCTCTCATGTTGTAACCATCTAGGAGGAGGATGAAGTGCCTGGGATTCTCTACACCTTCTTCATTATAATGCTTCAGGAAGGCATAATCACACCAAAGCAGGCATGACAACCCCTTCGCCTTGTTAAGGGGACTGAAGATCGTTGGTGTCCATACCATCAAATAAGAGGTCATTACTTGTCAGAATGCACAGCTTTCCTTGACATATTCGCAAAGAAGATGCGAGAGTATGAAGAATTCTACGATCTTCTTAGAAGTGATCCTCAAATCATTTCCTCATTGGGGCAAGAAGATCTCACATGGCAAGACCTTCCAATAAATGACTCAGACCCTGCAGAACGCTAAAATTCCCAGCCATGGATGATCTACCACGGCCGAAGGAGACTCAATTCTTTAAGGAGAGAAGCAGTTCGTCAAGCTAAGGCTGTTCGCCAGCCCAACGAGACGAATCACACATTACCTCGAAAAACTAGAAAAAAGAAGGGCACCAAGGGCTACTCACCGAAAAAACAAGACCTCTCAACCCATAGACGAGCAGGAATTTCTTTGTTGCCAACTTTGCTGGACTTCATCCATGACACGATCCTTTTTCCTTCTTCATCCTGTTAAGAAGACGTCCTCGTGACATATTCCACTCAACAAACGTCCGATGAGGGTGGCGCGTTAAAAGCACTCTCCAACGGTATGAGCAAGGGAAAGACCTAAAAGATCACCTGCACCTGTCCAATCCTGGTGATGATGTAAAACGCTGCCCAGATCAGTCGGATGAGGGGAACAACCTTAAAAGTCCCCCACTTTGCAACCCTTCTCCATCTTCTTCTTCTTCTTCTCATTCTCTTATGTCTTCTGCAGATATGACCTCGATGTGCCAAGACTTTGAGGCTCTGAATTGGGAATTCGAAGGAATCAATATAAGCAGGACACAAAGGAAGCGATTGAGAATGACCTTAGCATAGGCAGCAGGATTCTTAGCAGTTGCTGATGCCCTGGTAGCTAAAGCCAAGGTAGAGCCACCTTCATCAAAGAAGCGCAAGAAGTTAAAGCCAAAGATACCCCAGTGGCCCCTTGGGCCTGACTTCTAGCAGAGATTGACAGAATCAAGAGGACAAAGCTTTTATTCTCAAGAGGCTTGCCACATGATACAAGCCTGTGAAGAGCCGGCTGGCTTGGAGAAAACACTCCAGGCATCCGTACAAATACTGTATGGTTCGTAAGAATACCCTCTTCACATTATCATCACTGAACCTCAATTCCCCTCTAATGTTCAAGACAAGCCTCTCCAACCTGACGTGTTCACCACGTTTGTGATTGACCTTTCTGTCACACGATTCAAGGAAGGTGTAGAAATTATGACCCACTCGGGATCTCTATCAGAGGTAGAAATGTCAGGATCATGGGTCTTTGCACTTGAGGTTGATAAAAAAATCTCTGAGAATGACGATGAAGAACTGCAAGCTGCTCCAGAAGAATGAGAAGAAGGTGGTCAAGCCATAGCTGACGAACTTGAGGAAACAAATCTTGAGATGAAGAGGATCCCAAACCCACTTTCATTTCAGCTAATATGCCTCCAAGAGAAAAACAAGATTTCACGACCGAGACGTCTTTGCTTAGCACTATCATGAGATGCCTGGGTTAGACCCTCAAGTAGCAAGTTCACCATCTCCGCATCGATCCAACTATCAAGCCAGTCAAATAGAAGTCGAGAAGGTTCAGGCCTAACCTCGAGATGCAGATAGACGTTGAGATAACAAAGCTCAGACAAGCAGGTTTCATCTGTGAAGTCAAATACCCAAAATGGCTAGCAAATGTCGTTTCAATCAAGAAAAAGAATGGTAAAAGAGAAGGATGCACACATGAAGGACCTTGAAAAAGTATTTGAGAGACTACGTCTTCATCAACTTAAAATGAACCCGCTAAAATATGCTTTTGGCGTGCGCTCCGAAAAATTCTTGGGGTTCGTTGTCAGACATCGAGGACTTGAAGTTGAGCCAGTTAACATCAAAGCAATCCAAGAAATGCCGTCACCTACTACACTTCGAGAACTGCACTCTCTTCAAGGGCAACTGGCATACATTCGCAGGTACATCTCGAACCTCTTAGGTCGTTGTAAACCCTTTGCACACCTGCTAAAGAAAGATACCCCATTCATCTACGATGAAGCACGTCAGATACCCCATTCATCTACGATGAAGCACGTCAGGCAGCCCTTGACGACATCAAGCATTGTTTGCTCAACCCTCCAGTGCTCTCTACACAAGTATTGGGGAAACCCCTCATTCTGTACATGACTGCTTTAGACTAGTCACTCGAAGCATTGTTAGCACAAAACAATGAAGAGGGAAAGGAGACTGCGTTATATTACCTCAGCCGTAGGATGCAAGGAATCGAGATGAACTATCCCCCTATTGAGAAGATGTGTCTGGCGCTGATCTTCACAGTACAAAAACTTTGCCATTACTTGCTTGGTCATGAAGTGAAACTTATATCAAAAGCTGATCCTGTAAAATTTCTCATGACACGCCCATATTTGGGATGCCTTGCCAAGTGGGCATTATTGCTGATGGAGTTTGACGTCACATATGTCCCACAAAAGTCCATCAAGGGCCCGACCTTGGCTTACATTCTAGTAGAACACCCCGTGCCGGCCGAATCTCCTCAATCAAGCAACCGCCTTAATGAAGAAATATTCTGTGCTAACCTTGCTCTTATGCGGGAATTATACTTTGACGGAGCCTTCTAATCAGAACGAGGAGGCACCAGAGTAGTATTCTTGACTCTTACAGGAGGAATACTGCCACTTTCTTTCTCTCTCACTCAAGCCGGTTCTCATAATGAAGCAGAATATCAGGCCCTTATAATCGGACTCAAGATAGCTTTCAATCTCGACTTGGAGCAGCTCAAGAACTATGGTGACTCTGAGTTGGTTTTCCGACAGCTCAAAGGGATTTATGATGTAAGAAAAGACACCCTCAAGTCTTATCATGATACTGCAAAATCATTTATGGCCCAATTCGAAGACGTAACCCTGAGTCACATCCACAGGAGGCTAAATTGCAGGCTGATGCACAAGCGAAACTCGGTGCTACAATTCAGTTGTCCTCATCAAGACCCATGCTTGTTTGGGTGGTGGAATGGAGACACATCGAGCTGAGAGCTGAAGTCGATGCGGATGACGAGAGAAATGTCTTCCCTGAGTGTCCTCCTTATCCATTTGAAGCACTTCTATCGACCAAATAAGTAATCAATACCAAACAAGAATTGGCACAGAGTCAAGGAACTAAGGGTCAAAATCAAGATCCACAATTCTTTGACCCAATATGCGTAGAAATTGAGCAGGTCGAAGATTGGAGAGACCCCATTACTAGTTTCCTAAAACATGATAGGCTCCCGGAAGATCGTGCTGAACGCCACAGTATACGTTGAATGTCCACCAAGTACACCCTCCTCGAAGGTGATGTTCTCTTTAGACGGTCATTTGACGTCATTCTTTTGAGATGTGTCGACATCCAAGAGGCAAATAAGGTGTTAGAAGAAGTCCACTCAGGCATTTGTGGGCTGCACTAGTCCGACCCTAAGATCTATGAACAATTATGCAGGTTGGGATACTATTGGCCTTCTATGATCGTCGATTCCTTAAGCTATGCTAAAAAGTGGCAGGTATGCCAAATACATTCTAGCCTGGTTCACCAGCCTCCAGAGCCCTTACACCCTACGGCTGCATCATGGCCCTTCTTACGATGGGGTATGGATACCATAAGGCCCATTGACCCCCCTTCTGCAATGGGCCATCTTTTCATCCTAGCTGCAACATATTATTTCTCTAAGTGGGCTGAAGCGGTCCCCCTTAAGCAAGTTCCTAGGATAGCGGTGGCCTACTTTGTTCGACATCATATCATATACCGCTTCGGAGTGCCTGACCGGATCATTTCTGACAATGGCCCTCAAAGGAGTTATCACATTGATCGTCTAGTTAACCAGTTAGTTTCGAATGGAGGTACTCGATTATGTACCACCCTCGAGTGAATGGATTAGCTGAGGCTTTTAATAAGACTCTATGCAATGTTCTAAGAAAGTCAGTATAAAAAACAAGGAAGAACTGACATGAGATGCTTCCCAAAGCACTGTGGGCTTATCTCACTACTATACAAAATGCTACCCATTCCACTCCTTATTCTCTGGTCTATGGGGGTGAAGCAGTTTTAACTCTAGAAATACAAATCCCTTCATTGCGAGTCGCTATTCACCAGGGTATAACCGAAGATGAGAGAATCAAGCTCTGGTATCAAGAATTGGATACAGGCTAGAGGCTAGAGGCTCAACAGAACCTTGAACTCAACCAAGGGGGAATGAAGAGCGCTTTTGACAAGTTTGTCAAGATCCGCTCATTCACTTCTGTTGATTTATTATTAGTTGTCAAGAGGCCTATTGTTATGCAAGGCCGGTGTAAAGGGAAGTTTGAGCCTAAGTGAGAGGTCCCTTTATAGTAAAAAAGGTATCACCCAACGGGGCCTACATACTAGCACATCCTGGTGGAGAAGAGGTGATGCCCCTATCAACAAGCAATACCTAAAGAAGTACTATCCGTGATGCGTGTTCAAAAGAAAGAGACTCAACGTGAAAACAAGCAAGATAGTCCAAACAAAATCCTAACTTTTTTCTTTTATATTCAGTAAAAATGAGTTACAAGTTATAAGAACCCATTACTGGGGAGGTTACAAGTCTCTTGCATCTGACGATAAGAGGACAATTATAAACCAAAACTTGTGCTTTTGCTCTTGCATCTGAGAGTAAGAGGACTGTTATAAGCTAAAACAAATGCGTGTCTCATGAGGAAAAAGCAAACCCACAAAAGGAAGGACCTCCTCATGAAGAAGAAGCGAAACCACTTGGAGAGTTAGCTTTAATTCATCTAACGAGTTAGTTAAGAGGATGGTTACCAGCCAGAAGAAAAAGCAGAGCCACTTCAAGAAGTTAACCTCAGTCCATTGTATGTAAAACATACAAGCCAGATACCTCATCTGACGTGTATGTCAAACATACGATGTAGGATCAATTTGATGTGTATATTAATCATACAAGGGGGGCTGCCCTGGCAAGGAGCTGACCTTTGACGGAAAGCATGCCCTGTTCACAGTGGATGCCCTTCCACAAAACAACATGGACCTCACTGTTATTCTAGAGGATTTGTCTTCCAACAGGTACCACAAGCCATGCCCCATCCTTCGCCACTTTTTGCCGGCTCATGGACATCGTCGTACGTAGCTCATCACCGAACGCCATGAACCCCGCACGTGACTTACCGACCCATGCGAGCATCAGTCTTTGCATTATGATAAGCCACATGTGCTGATCAACGTCGATTGAAGCCAGCGCCATCTGAGTCCTCCAGTGGCCAGCACCGGTTGCGTGCCCAACCCCTTGCGCTGGCTGTTTTGCTTGAGGGTCAACGTCAATTGTATTAGTACTCTAAATCTTCAACACCGGTTACCTTAGCCAGTTGGACTTCTGTTAGTGCCTGCCCTGTTGCGACTGTTCGCCTCTTGAGATTCCTCATTTTCGCACCTCCTTAAATGGTCACCGGATTTTCAAGGACGACAGTTCACCTTCAGCAATCGTACGCCTTTCTAGCAACGGTTCACCTCTAGCAACTATATGCCTTCGCCACAACGTTTCACCTCCCGTGACCGTTCATCTTATGTAGGAATTGCTCCCACACAGCCGAAAACTCATTGAAAAACCTTCCCGCCTATCTTTTTAGCCTGGAATTCACCAAAATCACATCGGAAGGCTTCTGCAGACTTCCATTAAGTCTCCAGAAACCTCTGCGAAACCACAAAAGTGCCTAAAAACTTCCACAACAGCCCGGAAACCCCTTAAAAAAACCCCGAAAAGCCCTCAAGACTTGCGTAAATACTCACTGATGTGTTTCTCGCCTCTTCCCAAAAGAAAAATGATAGCCGGAGCCTCCTCTGCTTCCCGAAAAGATTCCAGGAAAGCTCTCTTTTCCTTGATACTTTCTCCGTAAACTCATTGAATCCTTGGCAAAGTTTGTTCAACGAAGTTCTTCTCTGCAGGACCCTTGACCGAAAGCCTGCTGCTTGCCGAAGAACCTTCCTCATAGAGACTGTTGCTAAAGTCCCATTGCTCGTCGGAAACTACGAATGAGCGCTTTCTCCTCATGGTTAAAGAAAACTTGTGCCTAAGTTTCTTTACCTTTGGTGAAAATAAGGGAAAACAGTATTTTACCTCCTTATATAGACTACATTGCCCTCGAATGCCCCTCACAAATTGGGAAATCTAGTTGCGTCGAAGGGAAGACAAGCAATAACAACCGGGTTGGGCTTTACATGAGGTCCGAGGTAACTCTCATCGTTCCATCCCCAATGCCAGTTGACACGGGGGCATGATGATTTCCAAAACAACCCTAGCGCCAATTGACTTAGCGTCGGGAGTGTTTCCAAATCCATCCCCAGCGCCGGTTAAATTTCCAAACAACCCTAGCACCAATTGATGCAGTGCCATGTGTGTTTCCAAATACGACCCTAGCACCGGTTGACTTAACGCCGGGTGTGTTTCCAAATACAACCTTAGCGTCGGTTGACTTGGCGCCGAGTGGGTCTCTGACACTCCCCTAGCACCAATTAACTTCAGATAATCTGGGTCATTCACAAGCTGAACAGCACCGATTGTGTTAGAACTTAGCGCCGATTGTGCTTGAACTCAGTGTCGATTGTGTTAGAACTCAGCTTTGGTTGTGTTGTGAGAACTCAGTGCCGATTGAAAATTCGCAACAAACCATGAGCGTTACACATGGCATCGGCTGTATTTCAAGCAGTGTATGCCCTACCACTATCCCTAATGGACTTGCACCCAGGCCGTTGCACCTAAACTATGACCTCCCCAATGGAGTCATGAGCTGTCCCTCATCCCCCACTAGAAGTCACACTCAAACTGCGGCCCATCATCTTCAATGAAGTTAGGGTCATTCTCACATCCCCAATACTCAGTGGGTCAGCTTCACACTAAGCTACCTTATACCCAAGGTCCACTTCTGTTGGTCATCCTTCATCAGGCCACCATTTCCACATAGTTCTCAATTTGTGAATGGTCTTAGCCATGTTATCCCTAGGCAGTTAGATTACCGTCTACATGCCTATTCCCCATGGAGCTCCAGCTACATAGCGATACACACAACGGTCCATGCTACATGACCCTAAACTGCACAGCCTTGGTCTAGATGCAGAACCCTAAACTCCGCAGTCCATACTATATGACCTTAAACTATAGCGGAGGTCTAGTTACATGACCTTAAACTGCATGGTCTTAAGTTGTATGACTTTGAACTGGATAACTATAGTCCTAGTTGTGCGACCTTAAACTGCATAACCATGGTCCAAACGATATGGCCTTAAACTGTAGCGGAGGTCTAGTTGCCGACCTTAAATTGCATGGTCCAAACTATATGACCTTAAACCATACTCTACGTCCCGGTCGCATGACGTTAAATTGCACAACACCATGGTCCGAACTATATGAATTTAAACTTTAGCGGACATCAAGTTGAATGACCTTAAACTGCATGGTCCTAGTTATATGAATTTAAAACTACATAACCACGGTCCAACTATATGACCTTAAACCATAATACACGCCCTGGTTGCATGACGATAAACTGCTTTGCCCAGATCAAGGAGGCATGACCATAAACTCGACCCCACATATGCGCACACACCTTTACGTGCACTTTAATGCACGCCTTTCCTAACCTACCTGTTAGTGTGCGCCCATCACCATCATTACCTCCCCAAGAGTTCATCACCCTACGTCATTCCCCAGTGAGTCTCACCCATGCTCACAAAACGGTGAACCATCCCGTCATCCATACTCGTTGTAAGTTAGTGGGTCACCAACGTCCCGTCACCTTTCATACATCACCCATCTCTCATGGGTAGCCTCGAGCCCTCTCCCCAAGTGAGCCAAACCACCACCATACTCACTCCATGGCCTTCATAGACTATCATCCATCGTCATAAGGTCCAGTGGTATGACCTTAAACCATTGCGCACGTCCAAGCCGCATGATGTTATCCTGTTTTGCATGGGTCCCGAAGGCATGACCTTAAACACGTCCTCACAAAAAAAGAAGAAGAAGAAAGAAAAGAAATATCGGTCATGGTGTATACTTGAACAAGGGAACGCTATGAGTAAAAATGACGGATGGGCATGGTCATGAAACCATGAGTAAAAGAGTTCCGTGAATAAAAAACCGGGCATGTTGAAAACCCGAAAGGGCATCGTGAGTAAAAATGGAGAAAAAGGGTGGATATAGTCGAAAGGTCATGGGTAAAAGAGCCCCCCCTTCCCCTCAAAAAAAAGAAGTTGGTGAAAACTGTCTCTACGATGCCACTTCCCAAGTTCAAGCAAATATCCGAGAAGGAAGCTTGGACCAATAAATAGGTTGATGCAACATTTGCTTCCACTGGTGACTTTAGTCAGCACTCCCTTCATCGTCAAGTTGTCCAATAGGGTGTAGACGTTAAAATCAACCTTGGACATTCCTTCTTCAGTCCTGGGTGAGTAGGTAGCCTAGTCAACGTCCTTCTTCAGTCCTGGGTGAATAAATAGCCCAGTCAACATCCTTCTCCAGTCTTGGGTGAATAAGTAGCCCTGTCGACATCCTTCTCCAGTCCTGGGTGAAAAGGTAGCCCAATCGACATCTTTCTTCAGTTCGGGGCAAATAGGTTGCCCAGTCGATGTTCCTCTTCAGTCCTGGGTGAACAAGTAGCCCAGCCCACTTCCTTCTTCAGTCCTGGGTGAACAGGTGGCCCAGTCGACATCCTTCTTCAGTATTGGGTGATTACGTAGCCCAGTCGACATCCTTCTTCAGTCCTGGGTGAACAGGTAGCCCAGTCGACGACCTTCTTCATAGCTGGGTGATGACATAGCCCCCTCATTATCCCTTCTTCAAGGACCTCCTCCCCATGCATGGAGTGTGCATGCCATCTCCTTCTCTTATAGACCGCCTCCCCATGCACAGAGTGTGCATGCCTTCTCCTTCTCTTATTGACCTCCTCCCCATGCATTGAGTGTGCATGCCTTCTCCTTCTCTTATAGACCTCCTCCCCATGCATGGAGTGTGCATGCCATCTCCTTCTCTTATAGACCTCCTCCCCATGCACAGAGTGTGCATGCCTTCTCCTTCTCTTATAGACGTCCTCCCCATGCAAGGAGTGTGCATGCCTTCTCCTTCTCTCATAGACCTCCTCCCCATGCACAGAGTGTGCATGCCTTCTCCTTCTCTTATAGACCTCCTCCCCATGAACGGAGTGTGCATGCCTTCTCCTTCTCTTATAGACCTCTTCCCCATGCATGAAGTGTGCATGCGTTCTCCTTCTTCTATAGACCCCTCTCTCCATGAGGGTAGGTGACGAAGTTGCCTAGTCATCATCCTTTCAAGGAAGAAATTGACAAAGCTAGAGCAGAACCTGCTAGAGACTTTAGCTTGCCTACCTGGCATGACCAGACCTTCGGGATCGGCTAATAGAACTTGCCTTCGACTGGACTCCGTAGACGAGACCAATAGTGATACTCTGATTGTCAAAAGCAAACGTGGTGTGACAGAAAAAAAATGTTGTCAAAAAGTCTCTTCTCCATCTAAAGTCTCCACGGACTGACCCACGAACAATGTATCCCTACGTTTGAGCAGCTTAGTTACACCATTACATGAATCTCTTCCACGTTCACGTGTTCTTGTGGCTCAGAAGGAAAAAGTAAAATTCGAAGGAAACTTTTTGAATGATTTTACTTCTCGCTTCTCTTGAAGAACAACATTTGGCAGGGCAAGCTGCTGGAACGTATTTTCATCACCATGGTCCCTGGTAGGAAGCAAGTCAATGAAGCCTACAAAACAGTGGAAAATTTTTGACAGTCTCAGAATGGCCTAAACATTACTCAAGATCGTCATCAAAACTTCCAAAGACCACCTGCCAAGTTTCATCATGATCAGACATGTCTAAGGTAGTGAACACAAAGAAATAGTTTTCAAAAAATTAGCCTCTAGCACCATGAAACAGACCCTACAACTAGAGCTACATTTTCAATGTCTCGAATCCCTATGGGACTATTGCTATTGGATTCGACACGATCGAAAACCCCTATGGGCCAAGTTTCATCTTGATCAAACACTCCAGAACAAAGATATGAGCAAATCATTGAAACAAGAGAGGTCGCACACTATTCCCGTCTGGCCTCACTGCACCAAAACACCATTAAAGATGGTTGTTTTTACAGTCAAGAGAAGTCAAGTTTGGAGCCCGAATGTCACTTGTTCCATGTCGGATCGCTCCCAAATTGGATGAGCATATTCATCTCATCAAGACGAACAATTCGATATGTGGCACGCCCCGAGACGATATCCGAGCAGGGAGAAAAGCTAGAGAGAATTTGCCAATCTGTGAAAAATTTGCAGAAAATTCAACAGGGAGATGCCTCGCTCGATGAACCAAATCATGATGCTCACGTAATGGATCGACGCAAAATCAATTCTATTGTGTGCGTAAGGTTCTGGGCTATCATTGGACCGATCCATGTACATGATAGACAGTCAGGTTTCATGCATGATGCTGACAAAGTTATAGAAATTCCAGCCTCCAGATTCTAGATTCCAGCTAAAACTCAAAAGTTACGAAATCTTCGTTTGGGCTCCAAATCTCTTTCCAATTGTTGCCACGTGATCGTGATGACATGCTTAGTGCGCTACGATAAAGAAATCACAAAAAAACATTAAGGAAGGATTGCACTACCGATCTGAAGTTTCCAAGACTCAAACAAATTTCAAGTCTCGTGATCATGACTCAAAAACATGATTCATGGCTCGAAGTTGGTATCAAAACAATCGCCATGTCGAGCCCTACAAGAAAACAATAATCTTTCGATCAAGCAAGCATCAAAACAATCTTGGGTCAGCCACGGAAGATCACACAAGTTCTTGGGCAGCCACATGGACTGTTATGAAATTCCACACATTGTTAGGCAAGAGCAAAATAGTCATTATACAGCCATTTTTAGATTTCTTTTAATTCAATTAAATCTTAAGTTTTCGTAATTAAGTCTAATTTTGATCAATCCACCCATGTTTGGGCACAACTTTATATAAATAGGTACTGTCTCATTGTAAAAAAAAGATACAGACCCCACCACCTCTCCGTTTTGAGTGGCTTCTTTGAAGATTCAATAAAATTTTGATTGTTTGCTTGAGCCTGTGAGTACATCTTAGAGAGAGAGAGATGAGAGAGAAGAAAAGGGTCGGTACCCTTTGGGTAGGCAACTTTCTCTCTCCTCCCCTCTCTCTCTTTCTTCTCGCTTTCTCTCTCTCTCTTTCTTCTCTCTCTTCTTCTCTCTTCTCTCTCTTCTCTCTCTCTCCTCTTCTCTCTTCTCTCTCTCTCTTTCCCTTTCTTCTCTCTCTTTTCTCTCCTTTCTCTCTTCTTCTCTCTCTCTTCTTTCTCTCTCGTCTCTCTTTCTCTCACTTCTTCTCCCTCTTCATCTACTAGTCGACAAGACCAAGCATTGAGTGGTCTCCTCTCCCTTCATCTATCAATCGTTGAGACCTAGTGCCGGCTGGTCTTCTCTCTCTTCATCTATCAGTCAGTGAGACCTAGTGCAGGTTAGTTTCATCTCCCTTCATCTATTAGTCGGTGAGACCTAGCACCAGTTGGTTTCCTCTCTCTTCGTCTATCAGTCAACGAGATCGAGTGCCGGTTGGTCTCCTCTCTCTTTGTTTATCAGTTGGTGAGACCCAGCTCCAGTGGGTCTCCTCTCTCTTTTTCTACCAGTCGGCGAGGCCTAGCGTCAGTTATCTATTCTGTCTCTATCAGTCTACGAGACCTAACATTGGTTGATCTTCTCTCTCTTCTTCTACCTGTCAGTGAGGTCTAGCACCGGTTGTCTTTTCTCTCTCTAACTGTCGGTGAGGCCTAGAGCCGATTAATATTCTCCCTCTTCTTCTATCAGCCAGCGAGACTTAGTGCCAACTGGTTTTTCTTCTCTTCTTTTGTTAACTGGCGAGACCTAGCACCAGTTGGCTCCCTTCCTCTCTTCTCATCAGACACAATCAGTGAAGCTTAACGCCGACTGCTTCCTCTCTCTCCTATCTCCTGAAACAGTCGGCGATGTCTAAGGCTGACTACATCTCCTCTTCCTTCTTCTCTCTCCTTCCGTCTATCCCCTTCTTCTCTTTAACCATTCCTTTGCTACTCTCTCGTTTGACCAAGAGGGATTAAGGTTACCATCTCATGGTAGTCCTGTCATTTAGCCGTAATGTTGTTGCGTCAGGTTCACTTAGCACGCTTTACTGCCACGACAGACCGACCATCGTGCTTAGCTAGTCGATATCGACATTAACATCTAGTAGCAATCTTGTGAGTCAGTCTCAGTTACCAAGCTCGTTTCGCCACCACGTTATGTCATTTATCAACCAGCTTAGTCACTGCCCTGACCTTCTCGCTTAATCGAATCCTTCTCTCCCCCTGTCTTTCTTTCTTCTTTTTGAATAAGCATGCTTGCATACGTTCATAATAGAGGAAAAGTGTGACTCCTATAACCTTTACCATATATGTGTGTGATTGCAGAAAGCAAAAAATAAGAACAATACGATCCAAGGGAGGGGATTCCGATAGAGTTTCATTACTGAGGGACTTTCTTCGTGATCTAAGAGGGCACCTACACTAGTCAGCCCAAGTAAGTCCCGAACCCACCTTTGAAATTCCTGTCACATCGGTTGGTAACACTTGCCCCCGTTTTCGAATGAGGTTCCCGAGAGACCGATCTCACGAATGTTCCAAGTCTTCCTCGAAACTCGAGCCACGAGCCCCCCGATCCCCTAAGGATCCGGAGGGCGAGATCGAGGCACTTAATGAATGCCCTCTGGTTCATGACCAGTTCGAAACTACCTCCCTCGACCCGTCTTCTTCTCTTTCTGCAATCACACACACATTAATTTACAAGACGTGGGTCAAAAGACCTCACTTTGTTTTTAGGCAAATGCACACGAGTGTGTACATTCGAGGGTTGAATAAAGAGATGGAGACCAGTTTGCTTTTCACCTCATTTTCCAGATGAAGAAAAGACTAAGGGCTGGTGTTAGAAAGTGAAAGACCAGTATGATTTTTAACTAATCTTTCAAATTGGATGTTTTGAGGTTGGTTTGCTTTTCACCCAATATGCTAAAGAAGGAACTTTGAAGACAGGTTTGGTTTTCACCCTGTAATTCAAAGAAAGAACTTTGTTTTGATAGAGAACCGAGGACTCATGATGCGAATAAAGCAAAATAAAGAAAAAGGGAGAGAACTTGGTTTGGTTCTCATCCCAATTCTTCTTATGCATATTGCAAAGGGAGAGAACTTGGTTTGGTTTTCATCCCAATTCTTCTTATGCATATTGCAAAGAACTTTTGGGAAAAACAGAAGAGCAGAGGGAAGAACAAGACACAGGTGGCGACTAGAGCTATTGTTTATGTTAGGGGGGAAATATGAGGATAGGGACAAAGGCGGCGGCTAGAATTGTCGTGTGTGTCAAGGGGACATGAAGAAAGGTAACACAAGTGGAGGCTAAAGCTGCCGTCTGTGTCAAAGAAAAGAAGTGACATGGGAGGCGACGAGAGCTTCCATTTGGGTCATACACAGGCAACGGTTAAGATTACCGTCTATGTCATACATAGGCAGTGGCTAACACTGCCATCTATGTGAGAGGGGAAGGGTGAGGGACGGGAAAAAGAGAAAGAAGAAAAGGGTTTACACATGCGACAGTTAAAACTGCTGGCTGTGTAAATCATAAGAGAAGAAAGAAGAGAGAGAAAGTTTACCCAGACGGTAATTAAGGTTGTCGCCTATGTAAATCATAAGAGAAGAGGGATGAGAGAGAAAAGATTTACACAGGTGATGGCTAAGGTTGTTGTCTGTGTAAAATGTAAGAGAAGAGAGATGAGAGAGAAAGGTTTACACAAGCGGCGGCTAAGGTTACCGCTTGTGTAGAACGTAAGAGAAGAGAAATGAGACAGAGGAGTTTACATAAGTGGCTGCTAAGGCTGCCGTCTGTGTAAATCACACCAAAAAAGAATGAAGAGAGAGGAGAGCAGAAGAAAGAGATGAGAGAGAAAGAGGTAGAAAACCATAAAGGATCATCGAGACCCACAAGTACGAGTAGGCCCACATCACTACCCATGTGGGGAGAGAGAGGGAGAAAGAAGTCAAAGGAGATGCATTGAGATCTGCAAGTATGAGCAACTCCACATTGCCCCCTGTGTGGAGTGAAAAGCAAGGAGGGAGAAGAGAGAGAAAGAAGAGGAAGGGAGAAGAGAGAGAAAGAAGAGGAAGGGAGAAGAGAGAGAAAGAAAAGGAAGAGAGAAGAGAGAGAAAGAAGAGGAAGGGAGAAAAGAGAGAAATTAGAGGAGAGAGAAGAGAGAGAAAGAAGAGGAAAGGAGAAAAGAAATAAAGCGAGAAGAAAAAGAGAGAAGAGAGAGAAAGAAAGAGAGAGATAAAAGAGGAAGGGAGAAGAGAGAAAGAAGAGAAGAAGATGAGAGAGAAAGAAGAGGAAGGGAGAAGAGAGACAAAGGAGCGAAAGGGAGAGAAGAGAGAAAGAAAGAGAGAGAGAAAGAAGAAAGAGAAAGAAGAGGAGAGAGAGTTAACTTGGGATACCAAACAATTTCTTCTCTCTCCTCTCTCTCTCCCCAAGACGTGACCCAAGTTTTTCAAAGAGAAAAAGGAATTTTTTATTGATTTTTCTCGAGGTCCTTTATAATTGGATGCGTACGTGTATATATAGAGGTGGGGCCTAAAGGGGGGCGTACACTCAAAAGTTGACCTAATTGTCAAAAATTGGGCATTAAAATAATTAAAGAAAATCTAAGAAAATGGGGCAAAATGATGATTTTTCCCCTCAACCTTCAATTCATGAAATTCCATTTCAATTCTTATTTTTGCCCTAGAACTTGTGCGATCTTTCAATGCTGATTCGGGCTCCGGCGCTCGTTCGCCCAAAAGACGATTTTTTTCTTGCTTGACTCAGAATAATGATCATTTTGATACCCATTTTGAGCCATGGATCGGGTTTTTGGGTCATGATTATGTGATGCGAAACTTATGAGAACTTGTGATCTTCGAATCAAGATTACACTCATTTCTCATCATGTTTTCATGATTTCTTCACTGAATTGTGATGAGCACACTGTCACAAACGTTTGGCAACAAACCTAGCTCAATTTCATGTCCAAATGGCCATTTTCCACTTTTGAACTTTTGGCTGGAATTTGAATTTCGGTCACCAGAATTTACAGCAACTTTGTCGTCCTCGTGTGTCGAATCCGACCGTTCATCACGTGCGAGGTTCGACTCTAATGAAACCTTGGACCTTGCACATACAATGGAACTGGTTTCAGGTTGATCAGAGGCACGAGCGCTGTGATACGGCCGCTCGATCGAGGCCTGCCCCTGCTGAATTTTTTGCAACTTGACCATGAATCAGAAACTTCTCTCTAGCTTTTCTCCCTACTCGAGCGACGACACGAGTCGTGCCACATATCAAAATGCTCAAAATGATGAGACGAACACGATCCTAAAATTTGGACTCGATCTGACTCAAGATGAGAGAGATACAACCTTTCAAATTTCAGCCCGAAGCTATGAAACTCAGTTTCCATTAATAGAAATCGGTTCACTGAAGGCGCATGGGAATAACGTGTGGCCTACCTATTTTGGGTAATTTAGCCATAACTTTATCCTAGAGTATCTGATCAAGCTAAAAATTGACCCAAAGGGGTTTTCAAACTTCTCGGATCCAATGGAGATGGTCTCACAGTCATTTGACACTCTAAAAATAGGGCTACAGTTATGAGGTCCATTTTAGGCTGCTAGAAGCCGATTTTTCTCAAAAATGTTTCTTCGTCTGCACTGCTCAAGACTTGCTGGATCGGGATCAAACTTGGCTGGTGGCCTTATGGAGTCCCTATGAACATTTTTGCTCATTCTTGGTCTATTCTAAGACTGTAAAAAATTCCACTTGTGTATCAGGGTTTACTGTCCTAGCTTCGCTTTGTTCCACATCAAGGATACAAGGTGATGAAAAATGCCCTCAAACATATATAACCTAAAGAGGGTTGACTTCCATGATATTGAGCCTCACAAAGAAGTTGAATAACCCCATCTTAGAAGAAGTGAGAATGAGAAAGTCACGTGAATTCTTTACCTACCTTAGAGAAACCTCTGAAAGAATCAATGACGAACGTGAGGATGAACCTTCCTCTCACCAAAAAGTCATATAGTGTCCTGAACACAAATTATGGAAAGAAGCCATGTGATATGAGATGAGTTCAATCATAAAGAACTGAGTATGGGAGTTAGTTCACCTACCACCTAACCATAGGGCTATTCAGTGCAAGTGGGTACTCACAAGGAAACTTGTCTCCGAAGCGCGAGTTGAAAAATTTAAAGCAAGGACTGTAGTTATAGGATTCACTCAAAAGGAAGGGGTAGATTACATTGATACCTATTCACCCAATGGGTAAAAATGACTTATATTACAATGACCTTATCCATTACCACCTTCCTTGGCCTAGAATTGCCCTAAATTGATGTGAAAACCGCTTTCTTCAATGGTGACCTAGAAGAATAAAATTATATCAACCAACCTAAGGGATTTATGGTAAAAGGAAAAGAGAAACTTGTATACAAACTTAATGAATCCATTTATGGCCTCAAACAATTCGAGAAGATTGTTCCTCAAATTCCACAAAACCCTTATTAGGAATGGATTTTAGGCAAATGAGAATGATCATTGTGTCTATTTTAAGCCTAGTGCAAGTGGCATCACTTTTATGACCCTTTATGTGGATGACATTTTAATAGCTAGTAGCACCTTAGACCTAATAAGGGAAACAAAGGAATCGTTATCAAATAGTTTTGACATGAAGGATTTAAGAGAGACTTCTTATGTGTTGGGAATTCAAATAATAAGAGAAGGAGCAGCTCGTACAATTCAATTATCTCAATCCACACATCTTAAAAAGGTCCTTGAAAGGTTTGGTATGAATGAGTGTAAGCCAATTGCCTTGGAAAGGAGTGTGAAATTAAGTTTCAATATGAAACCAAATGATGATCTTGAATTATTCAATTGTATATGATATTGAGAGAGAGTTACGTTCATAAGGCCTCCAAAGGCCTAGTAGGAGAATGTTGTCTACATGATATTTCAAGGCCTTAAAGCCAAGAGTCTTTCACTTAGCCGGAGTGAGTAAGAGAGATTGAATCTTGTTTCATAAAAAATTGGGGCCTAGATTCTCATACCCCGAGTACATGAGGCAATGAGAGTTCACATTTTCAGAGAGAAATCTCTTATGGAGGTATGAAGGTGACCTCCGAGTTAGGTCTATATAGGTTAGGATACCTCATGTTTGATGTGAATAGTCAGATAATGGAGATCCAATTGTGTACAATAGAACTCGAGTGATTTTTTGAGAGTCGGCCCTATTTGGATTGGTCAAGACTTATGGGACATGAGTCTGTACCCTGACATGAGATCATTCCATGGCATGTGTATTATACATCATTTTTTACGTACTTGTATCTCCGAGGCAAATGAGGAAAGAGCCAGCAGTAACCTGATCCCCCCGGTGGCCAAGACACTGTCAAATTACGGGAACACCATAACAATAAGCCTAAAACTGGGCGAACTTTGAAGAAGTGTCATAATGGGCTCAAATTTCATGATAGGGTGGCATTGGATACCTTAGGGACACTCACAAAGTTTCATCTCTTTCTAACAAGTTTTGATCAAGATGAAACTTGTTTCTTATATCTTATTCCTATCATGCTAAAAATGGATCCTATAACTATAACCCTATTTTTCGAGTCTCAAAACAATACTAGACCACCGTCATTGGATTCGAAACGACTAAAAACCATCAAGTACCAATTTTTGATCAATCAGACCCTTTGGGACCATTTTGGGCCTAACTTACCAAAAACATTTAGGTTTTACACTATTGTAGTGCAGCCTCAGTGAATAGTTTCCATTTATGGAAACTGTGTTTTTTCATTTAGGGATGATTTTCA
The DNA here is from genome assembly GCF_000471905.2 of Amborella trichopoda. The sequence goes on from NW_006498233.1 coordinate 488,968, forward strand.
AATACTCATAAATCACTCATTTTTAGTCGTAGTAAGCTCAAATTAGGATATGAGCAAGGTCTCAAAGATCCAATCGTTTTGACATATGGCATGCATCATGGCGTAGCCTGAAAAGAGAAATTTCTAGAGAGAAATAGGGCTCGAAACATGAAAATTCAGATTTTATAAAGAAGAACATACAATTGTTTGAGAGGTCATAGCTCAAGATCTCGATGTAGAATCGTTGCAAGTATGGGTCCATTGTGATCGTGCTTCGAAGAGCTACAGTTTAATATAAGTTTTATGTATGATCGGAGGCCAGATGTCACAAATTTTGAGGTCGAAAATAGCATACTTTTTCGATCGCCGGAATCCCATTTTTCGGTGACCTCCCAAAATTGGAATATGCTCAAACGGAGACCAAAATGGATGAAATTTATTGCAAAATGATCGTGATAGTATCCTCTTCCATTCGTGATCAAAATGAAGGCTTGGAAAGTCATAGATCATGCCGAATTGGTGGTCAAAGAATCACAAGTTTATGGAACTTAGCCAGATTTTGGGTTCTTCCTAAAAAATCTGTTTCAAGACGGTCAAAGGGTATCAAAATGTGCATAAAATTTTAAGCATCGATACAATAACAATTGTTCACCCGAATTACCATCGTAAGAGTTTGAAAAAGCTCCCAAGGCGTAGCAATGGCCAGAGGCCCCTCATGGAGGGATGGTTTTATCATTTATGAAAAAGTGTCTGGGGGTAATTTCATCATTTAGTCCAAAAACGGGATTAATATTGTAATTCATGTATTTTTTGACAATTTTGAGCATTTTACGCATTCCACTTTTGTTTAGTGGTTGCTTTAAATAAGGAACTCACGACATTTGTAATCAGGCTCTTGGAAATTCTTGAATATTTGAGCATTTTAGAGTGAGATTCTTGAGTTCAAGACAAAGGTGAGAGGAGAGAAAAACATTTCCTAGAGATAGAAAATACCCTTAGAATCATACACTCCCTAGAACCCCAAAATCTCAACTACCTTATGATTTCCAACTCCTAACCCCATATTCCCTAGAACTCCTAGCTTCTATACACCTTATAACCCCCAACTCCCAACTCCCAACCCTACTCCATACACCTTACACCCTACCTTTGCTTGCCTACACCATAGCCTACATCATACACCCTATACCATACACCAAAATCCTCAATGAACCTTAGCCTACCCTATACTCCTTAGTTCCCATACACCATACAAAGGGACCAATTAAAGGGCACTTAAGCTCAAGCTTGTTCTAGGTCCATTCTCTCTCCTCTCTCTCTTTCTCTATACTATTTCTTCCTTTTTCTTCTTCTCTCTCTTCTTTTTCTCTTTCTCTCTCTTCTCTCTTCTTCCTCTTTCCTCTTTCCTCCCTTTTTTCTCTCGTCTTTCTCTATTTCTTTCTCTTCTCCCTTTCTTTCTCTTTCTTCTTCCTCTCCCTTCCTTTCTCTCTGTTTCTGCTTGGAACCAGGGCGGGTTCGAGCCTCCATCCTTGCCCCTCTTTCTTTGCTCAGACCCAGCCCTAGTCCGAGCCTCTCTCTTCTTCTATCTATTTTCTGACTCCCTCTCTTTCTCACGTTTGAGTACAAAGACCCGCACCTAGGGCAGGCCAGGCACTCTCGTCCCTCGTTTCTCTTCTTTCTCTTCCTTACTCTCTCCTTCTCCCTCTCGCTCGTGTCATAGACCCGTGCCTTAAGCAGGTTCGCTCCTCTCCCACTCTCTATCATTCGCTCCTCTCTTCCTTCCTCTCTTACTCTCTCTCTCTCCCGTTTGATAGACCCGCACCATAGTTGGGTCTACTCCTCTCTCTCTCCTACTCTCTTCTTCCCTCTACACTCTCACCTCCCTCAGAGGTTGGACCTGAGCTATAGGCAGGTCCATCTTATGTATCTCTTCTCTCATCTCCCCCTGTCCTATCCACGCCTCTCTCATATACTCCTATCCTCCCTCTCTCACTCTCCAATCTGCCCTACTCACCCAAGCCTATCCGCCCTACTTCCTCACACACACTCATTCGCCCCTCTCTATTTCACTCTCCCATATGCCTCTCTCTATTCCACGTACCTCCATCCGCCTACTCTCTCTTACATACATCCATCCACACATCTCTCATACTTTCCTATGCTCTCCTCATTCTCTCACAACTCTTTTACCTTCTCTTTCCCCCTAGAGTCAGGATCTGCACTATAGGCGAGTCCATCATCCCTTAACCCCATTTATTCCATTTTCTCTTATTTCAAACACTCTCTTCTCTCTCTAACTCACACGTCAATTTCTCATCTATTACATTTTATTTTATTTTTACTTCATCATTCATTCATCTCTCTCTCTTTACGTATTGCTTCTTTTACTTCTTGGGCACTTGTACAGTGAAGTAGGGTCATAAGAGACACTTATTCTCTTACAGTTGGTCACTTGAGTGTGGTCCTTCTAAGTTAGCTTTCATTAGAGTTCTGATCCTTTCACTACTCTAACAGCCAAGTCACACAGTGTTCGGGCTGTGAGAGATTTCCATCCCCTTCTCTCTTTTTTGTTTTTCACTTTCTTCTCATTTGATGACTTTTTAGGGGACTCTTTGGTTTAGTGACATAGTTATAGGCTCAATCTTGTAACTCCACTCTCTAGACCCCTCGTGTACCAAGGCTTCGAGCCTAGTGCTTTCCTTGGCTCCGATAATACCTCTTAGGAGAGGTTACGTCGAGAGGCTGCCCAATTTTCTTTGGGTCTCTTCACTTCCTTCATTTTCTTCTTCTTCCCCCTTCTAAACCAAGATCTCATTCACTCATTCCTATTCTCTTCTTTCTTCCCTCTCTTCCTTATCTTTTTAACCCCTCTACCCCCAAAACTAGAGTCATTCACTCATTAAAAGGTACATCAAAGAGGAGTACATCATAGTCGGATTTCATAAGCAGTCTTCATGAAAGAGTCCAGTGAAGTGTTGTGTTTCGAGTGGGGGTCGCATCCAAACCGTGTTGTTCGATAGTCGGAGGGCTTTCGTTCATTAATTTAAGAGAGCAATAACCCAAGTTTATCCCAGGAACTCACAGCTATGGTGAGGTAAGTGTTTGACTCCATCTCTTCTCTCATAGTTGGACATACCTATCCGTATGTAACACACGAGCCGCTTGCGAGCTTGTGGAAAGGTCAAGCGGTTGTTCGAGAGGGGGTCTATCGGACTCAGATCCCCGAGGGAGCTCGGATGAGGTAGATCCAGGCCCGACCAACTCGCAACTCCACTGGGGATAAGCCACCTTATAATTGGTACGGTCTGCTCTTTGACAAACATGTCATCTCACTCTTTCTTAAAATCTGTTATGGAGTCTCACTACTCTTCCCTTATCTGAATTAGAGATTAACCATCCCCACATTCATGAATGTGCCAATGGGAAGTAAGATTATTCAATCTACTACTCTCATGTATCTTTTGAGTGGTCTTTCTGACCTTACCACCTGAGCTCAGGCTCAGGGAAACTCGAGAAAGGGATGTCAAACCCCTTACTTTGTCTCTACTGACATGAAAGGCAAGTCCATTAGTGTCAATTGCATGAGCGGTTCTAAAACTAATGCCCTTCATACTCGCATTGCTATTGGTAGACTCCTTACCAGTCAAAAGCTCAAGAGTGGCTCTAACACCACTCCCTCTCTTCATGTGGTTGATTCTTCTAAAACCACCACTTCAATGGGTAATCACAAAGTTATCCCATCTTTACTCCACACGGGCACTATTCATACATGTATGTTTCTCGACACACATCATGCTAGCGTTCCACTACTAGACCATCGCATTTGAATGGCTCCAAAGCCATTCGACACACAGTTACACATATCATGGAAAATGGCTCAGCCATTGTCGTGATGGATCGGGGTAAGTAATAGCTCGTCACTACCAAGAATCCATGCTTCCTTCGACCCCAAAACCCATGACAACCTATTACTCGAAGAAGTTCCCTTCAAGTTCACTCTTGACCACTCCTTCTTCATATGTATGAGTTGTCCCTCGAGGCTAGACTCGCGGCAAGATTACACCTCCATGGCCAATGGAGTAGTCCCTCCCTTCTTCGAACAAAACCAAACTGCCAAGGGTAACCCCGAGCTCCCTACTTCTGGGGCACCATACCTTATATGAATTAATTGACTTCACTCTAGTCTCCTTGAGATAGGACAATCAATTAGGGTGTCATATGCAATTCCAATGTTGGGAGCAGATTTATTAGAGCTTGCGAATAAAATAGCAAAAAGGCATGAAAGTGCCACTGATAAGGAAAACGTCAGAGTCTTCAATATCAAGAGACTTGCTAAAGAGGGACCCATTTTACCCATTGCAAATTGGAGTGGAACCCGAAATGAGTGGCGTTGTTCAATGTTCGGTTGTAGAGGTTCAAGAAGATGAACCTGAATCATATGAATTGCGGCCCCAAGGTCATCTCGAGCCCACATAAAAGGAGATATCATCCCAAGACCGTCATGAGCCCATTCGAATTGAGCCATGGCCCCAAGGCTGTCTCATTCCATGTTTACTAGAACTACGGCCCCAAGGACGTCAAGGGCCTAGGATTACTTGAGCATTAATGCAATCCTAGATCCAATAAGGGCAGTCTGAGCTCGTATTACTTAGATTGCTGGATTGGGGCACAAAGAGGATCAAGACTACCATTGTCCCAGAATCACTGAACTCTGAGGAACGGGCTTGTTTAAAGAAATTTTTCAGCACCTTGGGTCCCCGATGCAGAATAAAAAGAAAAGTCAATCAATAAAGCCTGAATTACAGTGGAATTCTCGACAGTCTCAGAATTTCCCCAGAACAAGTGGAAATGTTCATAAGGACTTCAGAAGGCCACCTGTTAAGTTTCGTCACAATCTAACATGTCTAACGTAGTGCAGACAAAGAAACAATTTTGGAAAAATCAATCTCTAGCACTCTGAAGTGGACCCTGCAACTAGAAGTCTATTTCTGGTGCATCAAATTGTTCTGGGACAACCGCCATTAGGTCTGACACGGTCGAAAATACTTATGGATCAAGTTTAAGCTTAATCAGGCACTCTAGGACAAATTTATGGGTAAAAGACCAAAAAGGGGTAAGCGCCACACTATTCCCGTGCGCCCTCCCTACAAAAAAGCATCATTAAAGGTGATTGTTTTTATCTTCTAGGGCAGTGAATTTTGGGAGCCATATCTCACTCATCTAGAGTCGGATCATGCTCAAATTTTGTGAGTGTGTTCGTCTCGTCAAGATGAGCGTTTTGATATGTGGCACACCCCGTGATAATGCCCGAGCAGGGAGAAAAGCTAGAGAGAAGTTTATGATTTGTAAAGGAAGTTACAGGATATCCAATAGCAATATGTCCCACTCGAGCGGCCATATCACGATGCTCACATATCGGATTGACACAAGACCAATTCTATCATGTGCATAAGGTCTAGGGCTATCATTGGTCCTAACTTCATACGTGATGAACGGTTGGATTTCATGTGCGAAGCTGATAAAATTATTGTTAATTCCGATCACTGAAATTCAGATTCTTGCCATAAACCCAAGACTACAAAATCTTCGTCTGAGCACGAAATCAAGCTGCATTTATTGCCACGCAATCGTGACAACATGCTCAGTGCAATACAATGAAGAAATCACGAAGAAACATCAAGATATGAGCACACTATCGATCCCAAGTTTTCAAGATTCAAACGAATTTCGAGTTGCATGATCATGGGTTAAAAACACGATTCGTGGCTTGAAGTTGGTATTAAATCAATCGCCATGACGAGCCCTACAAGAAAGCAATCATCTTTTTGTCAAACACGCACCATAGCAATCCCAGATCATCCATGAAAGATCACCCATATTCTAAAGCAGCGGCAAGGATTATTTTGGAATACATGGATTGTTAGGTAGGGTAAATGAATCATTTTGCACCCATTTTTAGAATTTTTTTTAATTCAAAGAAATTGTAATTATCATCAATTGGGATAGGTTTTGGGCATCCACCCATGTTTGGGCTAATTCTATAAATACATGCTAAACCTAAATGCAAAAGGACCCCTCCTCATACTTTCAATTCATCAATAAAGTTTGAATTTTGAGATTGTGTTGGAGAGGCACATCTTGGAGAGAGATAGAGGAGAGAGAAGAATTAAGCTGGTACTCCTCTTCCCTAAGGTAATTCTTTCTCTTCCTTTCTTCTCTCCTCCTTTTTGTCTCTCTACTCTTCCTCTTCTTTGGTTTCTTTTCTCTCTCCTTCTTTCTCTCTCTTTTTCTTTTTCTTTTTTCTATACTTCTCTCTCTTCTTCTCTGAGAACATGCACGATTGTGGCAGAGCTGTGCATGCCTCTCTCTTCCCTGCCTTTCTCTCTTCTCCTTCTTCTCCTTCTTTATTTATTCTTTCTCTGCTGGATCTTTCTCTATGCTTCTCCCTATTTGAAAGTGCATGATAATGGCAGTGTCATGCATGAACTTCTCTTTCTATTTTGTTTTCTCTCTCTAACACACACAATGCTGGCAACGTCATGTGTGTTTCCTTCTCTCTCTTTCCTTCTTTCTCCTCTTACTCTTTTCTAATATCTTTCCTTCTCTTTCCGTCTTTCTCCTTTAACTCTTTTCGTTCTTCTCTCTCCTCACTTTCCTTTTCTCTCTCTTCTTTCTTTTCATCTCTCACTATTCATGTTCCTTCTCTCTCTACTTTCCTTTCCTCTTTCTCTTCCCTACCTCTTTCTTCCTCTCTGTCTTTCTTTCTCTCATTCTATTATTATTTTTCTCCCTCGTCTCCAGTCATGCACGGTGATACTCATTGTCGGGCAAGACATTCTCATTCTTCCCTTATCCTTTGGAATGGGCAAAGAAACCCATCGCCGTCCATGTTCTTTTTCTCTCCTCTTTCCTCTATCATGGGTGATGGAATCTATCACTATTCATGTTCTTTCTCTCTCCTCTTTCCTCTATCATGGGTTCCGCCATCCATGTTCTTTCTTTCTTTTCTTTTCTCTGTCATGGGCGGCAGGACCCAACACTGTCCATGTTCTTTCTCGCTTCTTTTTCTCTCTTCTCCTTCTCTGACATTTCTTTTTCTCTCCCTTCTCTTGTCTCACTCACTTCTTCTCTCTCCCCCTTCCTTTTGTCTCTCCTTTCTTTCTTCTCCCTTCTCTCCCTTTTCTCTTTCTTCTTCTTTCTCTCCACATTCCTCTCTTCTCTTTACCTCTCTCTTCTTCTCTTCTCTCCCCTTTCTCTTCTATCTCTTCCCTTACTTTCCTTCTCATTTCCTTCTCTTTTCTCCTATCTCTTTTCTTCTCTCTCTCTTTCTCTCTACTTTTCTTATCTCTCATCTTTCTCTTTCTTCTTCCTCTCTCATTTGACCAAGGGACGAGTCTAGCACTGTCACGGTAGTCTCATCGTTGAGCAGTATTGCTGCCATGTCGGTCTAAGTTGTCGTGCCAATCTTGCTGCCACGTCGAACTCACCATTGTGTCAGTCTAGTCTGTGTTTATGTTCTGTGGTCGAGTAGTATTTCCCCCGTGTCGGTCCGCATTACCGTGCCCATCTTGCTACCACGTCAGGTCAATCAACATGTCAATCTAGCCATTATGCTAGGATAGCCACCCAATCAAATGTATCTTTCTTTTCTTCTCTCTTCTTCCTTCTCCCAACCCTCATCTCATCATTTCTTTTCTCTTCTCCTTTGAATGTGCATGCTTATGTGCATTAACCCAAAGACAAGGTGGGGTCTCTTGGCTCACTGGTCTTGTAATGTTAACCATGTGTGTATGATCGCAGAAACAAGAGAATACATGCCAAGGGAGCTGATTCCAAACAGGCTTTTTGACATGATCTAAGAGGGCACTCACTCGAGCTAGCCTGAGTAAGTCACAGACCAAGGTGAGATGTGTCCTTCCTCAGAACAAATTCCTCTCTCATTGGTTGATATACTTGCCCTTGTTCTTAAGCTAGGTTCCCGATAGAGCGTTCTCAAGTTCCAGGTTCCCTTCAAAACCCGAGACAAGTGTCACCAGATCATCCAGATCCGGGGGCGAGATCAAGGCACCTAACTAGCTTGGCGACTTCATTGGGGATCTATTACCCCTTCATCGGATCGTACTTGTTTGGCTAGTTCCTCCTTTGTTTTTCTGTTTTCACACACCACATGGCTTTCAGATTCCTTAACCCCTTCATCCGGATTGGAGATTTTCTCATCCCCGCATTCGCGAGTATCTGTTGGGAACAAGTTCCTCGCACTTCGTTCCCAACTTTTCATTTGAGCAAAGACCCAGTGTCTAGATCCCAAGTCCTAACCTGGATAGGCGTGAGGAGGGACATAAAGGTCCCTAACTCCCCATCTCCTTGCCCTAGTGGAACTTCCACTAAGGCACCCTGCACCGGCAGCACGTCTGTTGCCACTCACAACATGCACCCTGTCACCGACAAGTCACTTGTTAGTCAGATTACCGAGGTACACCAGAAGGATGCCCAGTCTCTTTCTGCAAAAGGCAAGAAAATTGCCATTGCTTCTGTGGGTCGCTGCAAGGCTTCCCCCCACATTCCTGCACCACCTCAGGTCTCTATGATTAGAGCTTCAACACACCGAGAAGGAGATCGTGCGGCCTCCACCTCACGCACACACCCTAAGACTTGTGGGTCATCCACTCGAGTCACACCTTGGGGTAGCCCTTGTGCTACCTCGAGTAAGTGTCCAGGATCAGGCCCCCTTGCACCGAAACCTATGCGCATGCATATGCATCTCATTGCTCTGGGCAACGTTGTTGCTGTACTAACCCAAGTACATGGAAGATGACCCCCTCGTCCTCTTACTTAGCACACACTAGTGCACCTTATAAGGGACATGTTGTCACCTATTCCCTTGTAGACATCTGCTTGCAGTTCTTGGCCTCTTAAGGCCAGACCACCTGTTTGAGCTCGGGCAGACCTCGAAGTCACCCAGAATGCTACTTCAAGGGGCGTACACGTGCCACCTTCCCAAGCCACTGCTTGCTCCCGACTTAGACATCATCGAGAGCCTGTCCCCTCTTCTTCCACCCTTTCTCCTCCCGACGGATATCTCAAGACCTGGTACTAAAAGGTTTTCCTTAAAAGTACCATTCTCAGCCAGCCTCGTCAAGCCGGCTATGCCTCTGAAGCCCACAAAGGGGTTCGGGGCAAAGGTTTGATGATTGATGAAGTTCTACATCTTCCAAGGCAGCAGCACAAGCTGGCCCCTGTCCATGGTCCACATTTGCAGCCCCATCTTATGGACACAGCCCTCTCATGCTCTAAGAAGGCGGGTCAACCTCGATCCTAGTCTCAGTTAGATAGAAGTCTACCTCAGCCTCAAAGATAAGCAAATCAAAGAACTACAGATCCTGATTAAGGAGCCGACCAGAAAAGTTGGGGCACCCAGCTCCTTGAAAATCCCTTCTACCTTCTTTCAATCACAGAGACTGAAGAAGAGGCATCGTGGTTAGCGTCATAGAAAATGACCCGACCACTCAATAGCCACAGTCCCAAGACCGTCAAAAACAGGTTCTCACGTAATCGGCATATAAGACTCGAGTACTGTTGGGGCATGCTGAGCCCTTGCTAATCGATCTGCAGCATGTGACTTGCCAAGATCGGAAGCCTTCAAATGCACCTAAGGCTGACTTCTTTGAAGAAATGGTTAGCGTTATGGTTGTGACAGACCCTAATGACTGCCAGGAGGAACGCATGAATAGGTTCAAGCAGATGGTGCAAGCAATGATGGAGAAGATTGATTGCATGGAAAGCACGTTGTCCCCAGTTAATGTATCCCCTCATGAGGCCAACTCCCATCACTCAAATGATGCAACTTCAAGGCAGCCTCCCCCTCCTGCCTCACAGGATAATTCTGTCCCTCATCCCATCTCACAGGTAGACATCGATGCTATGGTAATCCATAGCTTAAAGAGCAAACAAATCCTGGGACTACATGGTGCAACGCTTTATCAAAAGCCGTACCCCTCTTACATTGATCAGGTTCTGTTTCCCTTGGACTACAAGAAAGGGAAGTTTCCCTTCTTCAATGGTACGACATCCCTGCACCAGCATATCATGCATTTCCAAGCGGCATGTCGAGAGGTTGCAGCTGATGGGAGGCTCCTCCTCTATCAGTTTGTTGAACTCTTGATTGCCTCGCCTTGCAATGGTATGCTCGACTTCCCCAAATTCAATACATACTTAGGAGGAAATGGAGAAACTATTCCACCAGCGTTTCTATGAGGTCGAGAGAGAGGTCCAAACCATCGAGCTTCTTACCTTGCCCCAGGAACCAGATAAACGTGTAGATCAATTCATAACAAGGTGGAGAGATTTGGCCTCTTGCCATCCCAATCCCATGCCTGAGAAGGAAGCAGTTCAGACTTGTGTGCGAAACATGTGTCCTAAGATTTCTCTACATGTTGAGGCCTCCAATTCGACCGACATGTCAGAGCTGATCTCTAAGTCAGTTCGTATAGAGAGTTTGTCATGCCACCATGGCTGGTCACTACAACAGTCTTCAATCTTGGGAAACAACCGGGGCAATGGTAATTCTCCGACCAATGCCTGGGGCAACCAACAAAAGGGAGTGATCAGTGCAGCCGTCACTGTAAGTAATCCGAAGAAGGCTGCCTCTCAGACTTTAGACCTCACCAAATGGGTCGGAACAATAAAGACAACGTCTCAGGCAGGCAAACAACAACAATCATACAATCGGGTACCCCCACCTGCGAACCTTAATCGAAGTGATTATTGGACTAACCATTAGAACATGGTTTATCCTTATGAAAAGGACTGGGTTCCTACACTGCTCCGACTATTGCTGAAACAGAACATGATTGAGCTGCCCGAGATCAAGTTCTCGATCAAGCTGGTCTCGATACGCACGCAAGATACTGTGCTTATCATCGAATTGTAAACCACTCCACAGATGAAAGCTACACACTTAAAGACCTCATTGAGGCTCTAATCCAGAAGGTTCAGATCAATCTCGAAGAACTCAAGAAAGCATGCGGGGCAAAAGCCTACGCCCTTCTGATGAGCGTGGTAATAGTACATGAGAAAGACAAAAGCATGCGCCCTTCTGGTGAGCTGTCAACAGATCTTCTCCACGCTATGTTCGATATGATTCTCCAACAAGGACTCATTACTCCAAAGCCAGTGAGGCGACCGAAATGCCTTGCTTAGGGAACTGAGAATCACTAGTGCCGATACCATCAGATATGGGGCCATGAATTGAGTGAATGTTATAGGTTTGATGCTGTGGTTACAGAAAAAGTCCAGGCATGTCACATTACTTATGCCGAACACCCTCAAGGCACCATTCCCATCCAGGAGGACGTTTCAATGCAAGACTCTGGAGGGATGGCTCTAATCCCGCTAAATCCTCGGCTACCCAGCCATGAAAAGTCCATCACGGGTGAAGCAGGCTCAAGTCTTTAAAGCAATAAGCGATTCTTCAACCTAGGGTTGTTCACAAACCTAGCAACACGAACTAAGCACCTCCAAAGGTGACGAAAAGAAGATGAGCACCAAGGGCTGCCCGTCAGAAGAACAAGGTTCCTCAGCGACCGGTCGGGCCAGAATTTCTCAGGCCTCTTCCTCCCTTGCCGATCTTACAAGACTTCATACCGGTCGCCATCGACCTTTTTCCTTCGTGTCATCAAGAGGATACCCTTGGGTCATCTCTTACTCGAGGCACGTCCAATGAGGGTGACAACGTGAAAAGCACTCCCCAACGGTGTAAGCAGGGGAAAGACTTAAAAGACTCCCTGCACACGTCCAATTCTGGTGGTGACGTAAAAAATTGTCCAAATTGGTCCGATGAGGGGAATGACCTTGAAAGTCCCTCACCTACAGACCCTTCTCCTTCTTCCTTTTCTTCTTCTTCTTCTTCTTCTTCTTCTTCTTATCCTTCCTCTTTTATGTCTCCTGTAGGTACAAACTTGAAATGTTTAGACTTCGAGGCTCTTGACAGAGAACTTGAAGGAAGCAATGTAAGCAGGATGCACTGGAGGCGGCTGTGAAAGACACTGGCCTAGGCAGCTGGATTCTTGATAGTTGCTAACACTCTAGTAGCTCGAGCCAAGTCAGATCCATTTTCTTCTACAAGGAAGCACAAGAGGTCAAAGCCAAAGAAAACCTAGTGGCCTCCTAAGCCTGACTTTGAGCAGAGGCTGAAAGAATCAAGGGGACAGAGTTTCCATTCTCAGAAGGCTTGTCACATGGGGCAAAGCTAAGAAGCGTCACCCAACATGGGGCAAATGAGCCTGAGGTCGGGGAAAATGCTATAACCTCCACCTCATAAGCCAAAGGTCCTAAAGTTCCCTGGTCCACCACTTCTCCCTTACTCAAATACTTCAGACAATTCGCCCATCCTCCAACTCCTTGGGCTCATTCCTTGCCCAAATACCCTGGACAATCCACCCATCCTCCAATTCCCTGGGATGTCGCTGGTCCCATATACCCAGTCACCTCCTAAGCCTCAACCTCAAACCTCCATTCCACTAAAACAAATCCTTATCACTCAATCCACTCAGACTTCTCAGACTAAGCCGGGTGCATAATCAAGCCAGTCAGCAGCCCAAAATAAACCTCTTCTACCTAAACTTACTCCTCAACCCATTATACCACCAAAACTCCTGGCAGTACCAGGAACACAAAAGGCTGACAAAGAAAAGGTGAAATATGATGTGATAGGGCACTTAAGGAAGCTTTCAGCCTTCTAAGCATCTATGATGCCCTCATGCACTCAAGGGATTACTGTATTGCTTAGATTCAGGGTCTTTCCAATCCAGAGGCATACAAGACTGAGGTGGACCCAATGATTTTAAATGGATGCATGACGATCACCTTCTCAGAGGATGATTTGTAATTGGGAGAAAAATTTCACAATTGCTCTCTCTTTGTGACTGGTGAGTTACATGAATGCCCCATCAATCGAATTATGTTGGATGGAGGGTCAGCAGTCATCCTTATCTCAAGGAGAATCCTCACTCGATTGGGATTAGGGTCTGAAGATCTCACTTCGACTCATATCACAATCCAGGGGTTCAACCAGTCAAGGGAGATGCCAGCTGGAACCGTCCGCCTTAATCTTAAGATCGGTGAATTAAACGATTACACCCAATTTCATGTGATAAAAACTGACACATCTTACAACATCCTTCTCGGTCGCCCGTGGAGTCATGATAAAGAGGTGGTCCCATCCACATTGCATCAGTGCTTCAAGTATAGTCGAGATGGGAGAGAGTATACGGTCTATGCTGATAGAAGACTGTTTCCTGTAGCTGAAACTCATTATGTTGATGCCAAATATTACTTCACAAATTCAGTGTCACTCAAAAAATTAGGAGAAGGTGATCACAAGTTTGTGAAGAAGGCGGAACCTTCGCATGATGAAGATGTTGAGGACATTGGAAGAACGCTGGTAAGCATGTTTAAAGTGGAAGAAAGACAAGGAAAAATTCTCCCTCTGACCCCATTCATCCAATATGCCATCCATCATCCCTGAGGAAAATCCATCTTCCCTGAAAGATGAAGTTTCCCCCACTACTTCCAAGACTGAGCCACCTTCACAAGAAGATGAACCACAAGACACTCCTGAGATTGAGGAAGTTATGGGGATAGATCTTCCTACGCCAAAGATCACCTGCACGCCAGAAAATAAAAACGTCCTGCATGTCCCCATTGCACTTTTGAAAGCAGAATTGGCGCACCAGCCGCTGCGAAAGGTCTTGCGCTTCCCTGATTCTGTGGGAAAAGAGCAGTTAAGGAAAGGACAACCCTCTTGAGGTCAAGGGAAGGATCTCTTGGTAGATTCAAGAAGCGAGGTTCACAGTCTTCAAAATCAATTGGGGCTTATGTGTATCGCTTCAAAACACCTAAAGGAGTTCGTGCCTGAGACCAAGAGCTACAATGGGCTTGGAGTGAATGCACCTCGATTAGAAGCCAAAGCCCCTCCTGATTGGACTATTTATAGCGAGCAGGCTCTTAATTGAACAATGAATTAAGAGCCTATGTTCAATCAAACATTAAGGGGAGAAGAAGCAACTACTCCCCCATTTGAGGTTATTGAAGCTACAGCGACTTGTCATAAAACAAAGCAAGGTGTAGGGTATTCCTCCATGATCCAGAAATAATGAACAAGAGTAAGAGATAGAGTGCAGAGAAGCAAATGGAAAAAGGAAAAGTCACGCATCATACTGAAGAGAAAGGAAAATTTAATTCATAAACCAAGGAGATATTACAAGTGTTGGAATAAAAACAAGGGAAAAGAAAAAGAAAATAAGACGACACTTTAAAAAATGATCAATCACTTTATTGATCTTCCCCCTGTATGTTGTAGCTGATATCTTAGCCTGCTGGATGGTCCCTTCAACTCTGCTACCATCTCAACCTCATGCTCCATCAAGGCAATCCCTTCCTCCAAGGAGTACTTAAGGAACAAAATATTATCGGCAAGCGCCTTATCCTTTGCTTCCCAAGCTGCGGTCTCCTCCTCCAACTTATCAAGATCTTGGGTTAGTTCCACTATCTCTGACTTCAGAGTCATCGTCTTGTTGTGGTGAGCGATAGCCTCCTCAGCAAGGTCGAATCTCTGGGAAACCACAACATCTTTTTCCTATAGTTGAGCTTCTACCATTTTGCGATGGCATAGGAGTGAGGACTCTAAAGAGGGCAATTGTGAACTCCTCTTACGCGACCCTTATTCTCCACCCGTCCCGCTTGTTTATGGCTCCATCAAAATATGGGAGGACCTTTGGTGCACCCCCTAGAAGGGCGATCTGCCTTAACTTATGTATTGCATTATCAAGTTTAGTAAGAAGCCGGTTCTTCAGTCTTTGCATGCCCATACGAAGCATATCCATGATTATGCCAGACATCCCATTGAAACTAGGCCTAGACGATGCTGTTGGGGCCGCCACAATAGAAGGAGCATCAGTCTCAATGGCAGGGCTCGAAGGGATGATAACCATGTGAGTCACGGGCTCTTTTTGAGTAATTGTGAAGCCCAAGATCCCACCATTTGTAGATTTAGATGGGGCTCCAGTCTCAAGCTGCTCGACCCCATGGTATTAGCCTCCTCACCTGACCTTTTAGCCTCACCATTAGCAGGCTTGGTCCCTCCAAGGAAAATTCTTTTCTCTGACCCTCATTCTCTGGAGCAGCCTCAACAAGGTCAATTCCCTCACTTTGACCTTCACCTGCTGAAGCCATCACCCTAGCCTCGGCAAGTCTTGAGCTCACCTTCTCCCTTTGGTCTTCACACTCTACGATCAGCACTTCAGCTACGACCTCTTTTACTTGGCCCACATCTTCTACAGCCAGAACCTCTACCACAAAAATTTCAACTCCCTCAACTTCCTGACCTATGCCCTCTGGGGCCCCAGTTCCTAAACTCTAAAAAAGGTCTGGGTCTACACTACCTATAGCTCCATCACCCGGGGCAGCAGCTTCTTGACACTCAGACGTTTCTTCCACTATAGCCTCTGCTTTAATTGGGGCAACAATCTCCTGAGGTTCAGAGGCCTTGTCAATTTCAGGTTCCTCCCTTAGAGCATAAACTCCAACGCATTCATTTTCAGCCCCATCAATCTCCATTAGAGTCAGCAGTCATTTTGAGAATTTTGGGCACCACCCCAAGCTCTGGTGTCCCCTCTCTATCAGCAGCAACGATGTTGGGCCTAGAAGGGCTAGAGTGATCTACCTTAGTCTCCAAAGAGGCTGAAAATAACTCATGAGTAGCAGAAGGTGACTCAGAAAGAGCAGAGGGTGATTCAAAAGGAGCAGCAGAGTATTCCGAAGAGGTAGAAGATTAAGAGCCATCAGTCGGTTCCAGGATGATAGCAAGTCTTGCACTCATGCAGTTTTGAACAAGCTGACAGCTGGAGGCAGAGCACAAGTGACAACGGGGGCGACACACTTCCTCTTCTTTCTTACCCTCGATGGAGGAGCAGTTGTCTCAGAACTCTTCCCGTGAGAAGAGCCTATAGCAAGAGCACTATGAGGGCCACTCCCTATCAGTGCATTCAAGTCTTGGATCGAGCACCCTTCATCATTTGGGACCTTTCGACTCTCCTTCCATTCGAATATATAGGTGAAGTTGTCAAAAAGGCTCCTTATCCTCTTCTCCATAGCAAGAAATTACGATGAAGTTTCATCCTCTGCTATCTCGCGAGGTATCCCAAGAGCCTCCCAATTCCAAGGTAGTCCAAGGTGAATATCTCTCTTAGAGGTGGAGTTCAGAGTATCCTCTATTGCCTGGTATCCCGATGTGAATTTTATTTCTCCCCTTTTCAGAGGTGATCAGCTACCCAATACCTTTGACTGACAATCCTCCACCAGCACGCACAGGCCTCAGTTGCTCGTGTCCTTCTGCCAAAATGTGGTACCACATACTTGCTGACTTTAGTCATTTCTGAACATGTGGACCATGCAGTACGGATATGATCTGGTAACCATGATTCACGGAAAGTCCCTAGCTCTTCTTTCCTGCCTGTGTTCACTCTGCCTTGATGTTTTTTAAAGAATACAAAAAAGGGACAACCCTGATCAAGCCCATGTTGACGAGTAAACCGATGGGGGAAGTACCCTTCGAGTCTGGAATTGCATGGGGTTCGATAGGCCAAAACCTCGCCTTTGACGCTCAAAATAAACATGAGTGTTGCAACACATTTTTCATCATCATAGGTCCCCAGTCAATAAAACTTAACAAATGGTGGAAACTAACCAAGATCTTCATAAGAACTCTCAAAATTCTCTTGCCAAGTTTTTTCACATTTCGACATGTTTAAGGCAGTGCAGACTGAGAAATAGTTCCGACAGAATCAGCCTCTAGCACCCTAAAACGGACCCTATAGCTAGAGTTATATTTTTGGTCTCTCAATTTGTTGTGGGACTACTGCCATTAGATCCGATACAGTTTAAAATCCCTAGGGTTCAACTTTCAATTTAAACAGACATCCCAAGAATATGTTATAAGTGAAAGGGCAAAACAAGAGGAGCCTCACGTTATTCTTGTGTGGCCACCCTGCAACTCAACTCCATTAAAGGGGCAGTCATGACCAGTGAATTTCGACCCTTATATCTCCCTCCGCCAAGATCAGATCGCGCTCAAAATTAATGGAGCGTGTTCGTCTCATAGAGACGAGCGTTTCGATGTGTGACATGCCCCTCGACAACGCCCGAGCGTGAGGAAAATCTAGAGAGAAATTGCTGATCCGTGAAGAAAGTGCAGGAAAATAAACAGCGTCGTGCCTTGCTCGAGCATCCAAATCAAGCCACTCATGAGCCCGATCGACCTGAAACCAATTCCATCGCGTGCGTAAGGTTTAAGGATATCCCTAATCCAAACCCCGTACATGATGAACGGTCGAATTCTGCACATGAAGCCAATGAAGTGACTGCAAATTTCATTCCTGAAATTTCAGATTCTCTCCAAAACTCTGAAGTTGCAAAATCTTTGTCCAGGCACGGAATCGAGCTGCGTTTTTTCCTTCGCGATCGTGACGGCATGCTCATTGTGATTCATTGAAGAATAAAACCAAAGAACGAGCACAAAATCCATCCAAAGTTTTAAGATTCATTCAAATTTCAAGTCACATGATCGTACCCTAAAAGCACGATCCATGGCTCGAAGTTGGTATCAAATCGATCGCCATGCCGAGCCCTACAAGAAAACAACCATCTTTTGATCAATTGGGCATCAGAACATCATCCATGAAAAATCATGCACGTTCTAGGGCAACACAAGGACTGTCCTGAAATTCCACAACTTGTTAAGATGGGGCAAATCTATCATTTGCAACCTATTTTCTATTTTCTTTCAATTCAGTTAAATCTTAATTTCATGTAATTAGGTTTAATTTTGATCAATCCACCCATGTTTGAGCACAATTATATATATACCACGTACCATCATTGTATGCAAAGAGGCTTGAAACCCCTCACAAAAGAGTATTTTTATTGAATAGAATTCCCTTTCCTTCTCATTGTTGGGTCACGTTTGGAGAGAGAGTAAGGAGAGAGAAAATTTTTGACCGGTACCCCTAGGCTCAAGGTAAACATTCTCTCTTTTTTTCTTTCTTCTGCCCTTGAGCCTCCCTCAAAGGCCATGCACGGTAGTGGCAGTGCCATTTGTGCCTCTTTCTTTTCTTTTTCTCCTTCCTGTGGTTTCACAGGTCGCGTATGGTGATGGTAGCGCAATGGGCGAGCTCCTTTTCCCCTTTTGTTGGCGCGTCTCTGGCTCTCGATGAGATTTGCAGATGGCGCTGCTCATCACCATCCGCAGGTGTACCCTCGACGTCTCTGCAAGGAAAGCGGGTCGTGAAGCTTACTCCCGTCCGCGGGGGCTTCACCTTATCTCTTGACTATTACATGCGAAGATGTCCATCGCCGTTCATGAAGGGTCGCGGCAATACCCATCACCTTTCGTGAGCTTCTCTTTTACTCTTGGTGCCCATCGCCATGCATAGGCTCCTTTCATGCCTCTCTACGCCTATCGTTGTGTGCAAGATTCTTTCACTCGCTCAGTGCGCATCGCCCCACACAGGCTCCCTTCATGCTTCTCTGTGCCTATCACCATGCACAGCTGTCTTTCACTCGCTCGGTGCCCATCACCGCATGCAGGCTCCTTTCGCGCCTCTCTACGCCTATCGTCGTGCGCAAGCTTCTCTCGCTCGCTCGGTGCCAATCACCGCGCGTAAGGTCCTTTCGTGCCTCCTTGCGCCTATCACCGTGCGCAAACTTCCCTTGTGTCCCATGTCTATCATCGTGCGCTCCACGAAAGGTAATCGCCTTACGACTTATGAAAAGTTATCATCGTTTGCCTCGCCAGAAGCTCACTGTCCATAAAAGACGTGATTCCTTCTCGCGTTGCCAATGACAATGCTTATTACCATTTACGGTTTTTCTCGTGTTCCATGTCAAATGCCATGTGCCTCACACGGAGCTATCCCCATGAGCCTCACCAGAAGCCATCGCTACTCGCAAGGGATGCGGTGTCTTCTCATAATGCCAACGGCGAGGGCCATTGTTGTTTGGATTCTTCCTCCTTCCACTCCATCACTCTCTCATATGAACGTACATTGCCCTAAGACAAGAGTGGGTACCTTTGGCCCACTTGTCTTGAAAATTAACCATGTTAGTGTTGTGCAGAAAACAAGATGATCGAAGGTCAAGGGAGGCAATTTTGAACCAACTAAAGCACCTGGGGGGCTTTCTTCGTGATTTAAGAGGGTGCCCATGCAAGCCAGCCCTAGTAAGTACCGAACCCACCTTAAATTCCTTTGTCATTGATTGGTATACCTTCCCGTGCTCTTGAACAAGGTTCTTGAGAGAGTGATCTCAAGTCCCAGGTTCACTAGAAACTTGAGATATGTGTCACCAGATCATCTAGATCATGAGGGTGAGATCAAGGCACCTAACCAGCTTGGCGACTCCACTGGGGACTTATTACCCCTTCATCGGTTCGCTCTTGTTTTCTTTCACTTTCTGCACTACTTTCTATGGCATCTGAGTTATTCAACCTGTTCATTCGAGTCAGGGATTTTCTCATCCCTACACTCATGACTATCTTAGGGAAGCAAACTTCTCAAGCTTCCTTCCCTACACTCCTTTTGAGTCATAACTCACGGTCCAGCTCTGAGTTTCTTTCCTGGGTTGGCACGAGAAGGGACTTAAAGGTCCCTGACTCCCTGCTTCCTCGCCTTGGTGAACCTTCCACCAAGGCCTCTTGCATTGGTAGCACATCTACTACCGCACACAGCACGTACTCTATTACTATCAAGTCCCTTGTCAGTCATATTGCTAGGGTACGTTGGAAGGTTGCCCTCTCCATTCTTGCCAAAGGCAAACAAGTTGTCATCGCTTCTGAGGATGGCCGCAAGGCTACCCCTCGAACTCCTTCACTACCCCAAACCTCTACACATGGAGGCTCGATACACAGAGGTAGAGATCTTGGGGTCTTCACCCCTTACACACAACTAAAAGCTCGTGCTCCAACCACTAGAGCCACATCTCGAGGCAACCTTCGTGCTGCCTCGAACTCGCGTTCAAGGCTAGGCCTTTTTGAGCTAAACCTTGCATGCACCATGCATCCCACAGCTCGGGACAGCATCAACTCTATGTCAACTTGAGCACAAGAGGTCGACCACTTTGTCCGCCCTCTCACCACACACAGCTTCATTCTGCGAGAGATAGGTTCCAACTCGATCCCTCACAAACACAAGCTTGTGGGTCTCGACCTCCTAAGGTCAAACCAGTTGAGCAAGCCCAGGGCAACCCCCAAGTCACCCGGACGGCTAAACCTAAAGGTGCACACGCACCGACTTTGCAGGTTCCTCCCCGATCCCGACTCAAGCAGAGTCATGAACCAGCTCCTTCTTCTATCACTCCTTCTACACTAGGTAAGCACCTCGAGACTTGGTACTCAAAGGTCTTACCTAAGAGTACAATCTTGAGCCAGCCTCAGGTCAGCCATGCACTCAGGCCCCATAAAGGAATCCGAGGCAACAGCTTGAGGTCAGACAAAAGCTTGCAACCTCCAAAACAGTGACCTAGGTTGCCCCCTGTCCTTGGACCCAATTCTTTACTCCAGCTAATAGACACGACCCTCACCTGCTCAAGAAAAATGGGGCAGTCCAAGCCTCAGGCTCAGTTCTGGAGTGAGGCCCATAGCTGCCTCAAGATCTAGCAGAAGAAAGGTTTGTAGAAATTGTCCAAAGAAGCCCCCAAGGTAGTTGAGGTTACCACCTTTGGTGACCTCCTGTTGGTTAAGTGCCTCGATCTCACCGTCTGGATCCTTGAGGGATCGAGCGGCTCGCATCTCAAGTTTCGGGGAAGACCTGGGACATTCATGAGATCGTTCTCTCGGGAACCGAGTTCGAAAATGGGGATAGGTGTTACTAACAGGTGAGAGAGGAATTTAAAAGGTGGGTTAGGGACTTGCTCGGGCTGACTCGCATGGGCGCCCTCTTAGATCATGAAGAAAGCCCCCCTAGTAATGAAATTGGTTTGGAATAGCCTCTCTGGTCTCGTATTATTCTTATTTTTTGCGTTCTGCAATCACACACATAAATGACAGGTTATGGGATAGGTGGGTCAAGCCTCACCCTTTTCCGCTTTTATGAATGTATGCAAGCATGCATATTCAAAAAGAAGAAAGAAAGATAGAGGGAGAGAAGGATTCGACCAAGAGAGAAGGTTAGGGCAGTGACTAGGTTGGTGGATAATTGATATAACATGTGGTGAAAGGAGCTCCATAACTGAGACAGGCTCATGAGACCGCTACTAGACATTATTACTTATATCGATTATCTAGGCACGATGGTTGGTCTATCGTGGCAGTAATGCGGGCCAAACGAATCTGGCGCAACAACATTATGGCTAGACGACAAGACTGCCATGAGATGCTAACCTCAATCCCTCTTGGTCAAATGAGAGAGCAATAGAGGAATGGTTAAAGAAAAGAAAGGGATAGACAGAAGGAGAGAGAAGAGAGAAGAGGAGATGCAGTCGGCACTAGACATCGTCGACTGTTTCAAGAGATGGGAGAGAGAGGAAACAGTAGGCATTAGGCTTCACCGACTGTGTCAGTTGAGAATAGAGGAAGGGAGCCAGCTGACGCTAGGTCTCGTTAGTTGACAGAAGAAGAGAGGGAAAATCAAATGACGCTAGGGCTCGTCGACTGATAGAAGAAGAGGGAGAAGAGCAATCGGCATTAGGCCTCACCGACAGATAAAGATAGAAAAGACAATCGGCGTTAGGCCTCATCGACTGGTAAAAGAAGAGAGAGAAGAACAATCGAAGCTAAGCCTCACCGACTGATGGAGAGAGAAAAGACAACCGATGCTAGGCCTTACCGACTGGTAGAAGAAGAGAGAGGAGATCAACCGGTGCTAGGTCTCACCGACGGATAGATGAAGAGAGAGGAGATCAATCGGTGCCAGGTCTCATCGATTGATAAACGAAGAGAGAGTAAACCAATTGCTGTTAAGTCTCGTCGACTAATAGATGAAGAGAGAGAAGAAACCAACCGGCGCTAGGTCCCACCGACTGATAGACGAAGAGAGAGAAGACCAACCAGTGCTAGGTCTTATCGACTGATAGACAAAGAGAGAGGAGACCAATTAGCACTAGGTCTCGTTGATTAGTAGAGGAAGAGGGAGAGAAAAGAGAGAAAGAGAGAAGAGAGAGAAAGAGAAGAGAGAGAAAGAGAGAAGAGAGAGAAGAAAGAGAGAAGAGAGGGAGAAGAGAGAGAAAGAGAGAGAAAGAGAGAGGGAGGGGAGGAGAGAGAAGGGTACCAACCCTTTTATTCTCTCTCCTCTCTCTCTATCTCCAAGATGTACTCACAGGATCAAGCAAGGAATCAAAATTTCTATTCAATCTTCTCAAAAATTAACTGAAGGTCGAGGTCCTTTGTGGGGGTCCGTTTACAATGAGGCATTGCCTGTTTATATAGAGTTGGATCGATCAAAATTAGACCTAATTTCTGAAAATTAAGATTTAATTCAATTAAAATAAATTCTAAATATGGGTGCAAAATTACTGTTTTACCCCTACCTAACATTGTGTGGAATTTCAGAACAGTCCTTGTGGCTGCTCGAGAACTTACGTCATCTTTCGTGGCTAACTCGAGGTTGTTCTGACGCCCATTTGATCGAAAGATTATTATTTTCTTGTAGGGCTCGACGTGGCAATTGTTTAGATACCAACTTCGAGCTATGAATCATATTTTTTAGTCATGATCACGAGACTTGAAATTTGTTTGAATATTGAAAACATCAGATCGATGGTGCGATCTTTCCTTAATGTTTTAATGTGATTTCTTCATCGTAGTGCACTAAGCATGTCATTCCGATCATGTGGCAACAATCGGAATGCGATTTGGAGCCCAAACGAAGATTTCGTAACTTTTGAGTTTTGGCCAGAATCTAAAATCCAGCTGCCGAAATTTCAGTAACTTCATCGGCTTCATGCATGAAATCTGACCGTCCATCATGTACGTTGTTTGGTCCAATGATAGCCTTGAACCTTATGCACACAATGGAATTGGTTTTGCATCAATCCGTTGTGCGAGCATCTTGATTTGATTCATCGAGCGAGGCATGTCGCTGCTGAATTTTCTGTAACTTCTTCATGGATTGACAACTTCTCTCTAGATTTTCTCCCTGCTCGGATATCGTCTAGGGGAGTGCCACATATCAAATTATTTATGTTGATGAGACGAATACGCTCAAAAAATTTGGGAGTGATCCAATTTGAAACGTGTGAGTTATGGGCCCTGAAAGTGACTTCCTGTTACTCTAAAAACAACCACCTTTAGGGGTGTTTTGGTGCAGTTAGGCCATACAGGAATAGTGTGTGACCTCTCATGTTTCAATGCTTTACTCGTATCTCTGATCAAGCCAAAACTTAGCCTATAAGGGTTTTCGACAATGACGAATCCAATGGCTGTAGTCCCACAGGGATTTGACACACCAAAAATGTAGCTCCAGTTGTAAGGTCCATTTCGGGGTGGGAGAGGCCAATTTTTCGAAAATTGTTTCTTTGTGTTTACTGCCTTATACATGTCTTATTGTGCTGATACTTAGCAGGTGGTCTTTTCAAGTGCTGATGACGATCTTGAGAAATTCTGGGGCCATTATGAGACTGTCGGGAATTTTCAACTGTTTTGAAAGCTTTATTGACCTACTTCCTACCAGGGACCATGGTGATAAAAAATACGTTCAAACAACTTGCCCCGCCGAATGTTTTGCTTCACAAGAAGTGAGAAGGATAATCATTCGAAAAGTTTCCTTTGGCTTTTACTTTTTTTTTTCCTAGCCACAGGACCACGTGAACGTCGAAGAGATCCATGTAATGGTGTAACTAGGTTGCTCAAAAAAAGGGATGCATTGTTCGTAGGTCCGTCCGTGGAGACTTTAGGGGGTAGAAGAGACTTTTTTACGGAGTTTGATTGCTGCTTCGCCAAGTTTGCTTTTGAGGATCAGAGTACTACTATTGGTATCGTCTACCGAGTTCAGTTGGGGCTAGGTTCTATTAGCCGGTCCTGAAGGTCTAAGCACTGGCTAGTCAAGCTGGAGTCTCTGGCAGGTTTCACCCAGGCTTTGTCAGTTTTTACCCTGGGCTACTTTGTCATCTAGCCTCATGGAGAGAGGGGTCTAAAATAAAAGAAGGAGAGGGCATGTGCATTTCATGTAGGTGGAGAAGGTCCATAAGAGAAGAAGATGGCCTGCACACCCCATGCATCGAGAGAAGGTCTATAAGAGAAGGAGAGGGCATACACAGTCCATGCATGCGGAGGAGGTCTATAAGAGAAGGAGAAGGCATACACTCCATGCATGGGGAGGGGGTCTATAAGAAAAGGAGAAGGCATGCACACGCCAGGCATGGGGAGAAGGTCTATAAGAGAAGGAGAAGGCATGCACACTCCATGCATGAGAGGGGGTTTATAAGAGAAGGAGAAGGCATGCACACTCCATGCATGGGAGGGGGTTTATAAGAGAAGGAGAAGGCATGCACACTCCATACATGGGGAGGAAGCCTAGAAGAGAAAGAGAAGGCATGCAAACTCCATGCATGGGGAGGAGGTCTATAAGAGAAGGAGAAGGAATGCACACTCCATGCATGGGGAGAAGGTCCTTAAAGAAGGGATAATGAGTAGGCTACATTGTCACCCAGCCTTGAAGAAGGATGTCGACTGGGCTACCTGTTCACTCAGGACTGAAGAAGAATGTCGACTGGGCACCCAAGACTGGAGAAGGATGTCGACTGGGCTACCTGTTCACCCAGGAAAGAAGAAGGATGTCGACTGGGTGATTTGTTCTCCCAGGATTGGCGAAGGACTTTGACTGGGTTATCTGCTCACCCAGGACTGGAGAAGGACGTGGACTGGGCTACCTGTTCACCCAAGACTTAAGAAGGATGTCGGCTGGGCTACCTGTTCACCCAAGACTGGAGGAGGACGTCGACTGGGCTACGTACTCACCCAGGACTTAAGAAGGACGTCGACTAAGCTACCTGCTCACCCAAGACTGGAAAAGGACGTTGTCTGGGCTACCTGCTCACCCATGACTGGATAAGGACGTCGAATGGGCTACCTGTTCACCCAGGACTTAAGAAGGAAGTCGACTGGGCTACCAGTTCACCTAGGATTGAAGAAGGATGTTGACTGAGCTACCCGTTTACCCAAGATTGAAGAAGGAATGTACCCTGGGCTACTTGTTCACCCAAGACTAGAGAGGACGTCGACTGGGCTACCTGTTCACCGAGGAGTGAAGAAGGATGTCGACTGGGTTACTTGTTCACACAGGACTGGAGGAGGACGTCGACCAAGCTACCTCCTCACCCAGGACTAAAGAAGGAATGTCCAGGGATGATTTTAACATCTACACCATGTTGGACGTCTTGACGATGAAGGGAGTGCTGGCTGAAGTCCCCTGGGGAAGCGAATATTGCATCAACTTCTTTACTGGTCCAAGGGTCCTTTTTGGATTTTCGCTTGAACTTGGGAAGCGACGCTGGAGAGACGGTTTTTACCAACTTCTTATTTATTTATTTATTTTGGGGCTCTTTTCCCCATGACCTTTCATACATGTCCACCTTTTTTGTCCATTTTTACTCACGATGCCCTTTTTGGTTTTCACCGTGCCCGATTTTTATTAATGGAACTCTTTTACTCGTGGTTTCGTAACAATGCCCGTCCGTCTTTTTTACTCATAACGTTCCCTTGTTCAGGTATAAACCATGCCCGTTATTTCCTTTTTGTTTTTTTTTTCTTTTTTTATTTTTATTTTTATGAGGGCATGTTTATGGTCATGCCTCTAGGACCTGCGCGAAACAGTTTAACATCATGTGGCCTGGGCATGCACTATGGTTTAAGATCATAAATGTGGATCATAGTGGTGATGGTTGGCAGTTTATGAAGGCCATGGATTGGTGTGGTGGTGGTTTAGCTCACTTAGGGAGATGGCTCGAGGTTACCCATGAGAGATGGGTGATGTATGGAAAGGTGAGTGGACGATGGTGACAAATGAAATTACAGCGAGTATGGATGACGGGATGGTTCGCCATTTTGTGACCATGGGTGAGACTCACTGGGAAATGATGTAGGGTGATTAACTCATGGGGAAGTAATTAAGGTGATGCACGCTCACTAACAGGTAGGTTGAGAAAGGCGTGCGTGAAAGTTCACGTAAAGGCATGTGCATGTATGTGGGGACGATTTTATGGTGATGCCTCCTGAGCCTGGGCAAAGCAGTTTATCGTAATGCGGCTAGAACGTGCACTATGGTTTAAGGTCATATAGTTGGACCGTGGTTATGCAGTTTTAAAGTCATACAACTAGGACCATGCAGTTTAAGATCGTGTAACTTGACCTCCGGTAGAGTTTAAAGTCATATAGTTTGGACCATGGTGTTGTGCAGTTTAACGTCGTGCGACAGGGACGTAGACTATGGTTTAAGGTCATATAGTTTGGACCATGCAGTTTAAGGTCATGCAACTAGTCCTCCACTATAGTTTAAAGTCATATAGTTCAGACCGTGGCTATGCAGTTTAAGGTCGTACAATTAGGAATATATTTATGCAGTTTAAAGTCATACAACTAGAACTATGTAGTTTAAGGTCGTGCAACTAGACCTCTGCTATAGTTTAAGGTCATATAGTTTGGACCGAGGAGTTGCGGGTCGTGCGTCTAGACCAGGACTGTGCAGTTTAGGGTCTTGCAGCACGGACCATAGTTATGCAGTCTAAAGTCATAATACTAGGACCATACAGTTTAAGGTTGTGCAACTAGACCTCTGCTACAATTTCAGGTTGTATAGTTTGGACCGCGGAGTTTAGTGTCGTGTGTCAAAACTAGGGTTGTACAGTTTAGGGTCATGGAGCACGGACCGTTGTGTGGATCGCCATGTAGGTGGAGCTCCATGGGGAATGGGCATGTGGACGGTAATGTAACTCCCAGGGGATAACAAGGCTAAGACCAATCACAAACTGAGGGCTAGGTGGAAATGGTGACCATAAAAGTGGACCTTGCTTTGGTTTTGAAGGGGGTAAGGCACTCTTTGAGGTGAAAGATAAGACTTTATGGCCGGTAACCTGACTCTTTATGGATATGGTAGCTTAGTGTGAAGCTGACCCACTAGGTATTGGGGATGTAAGAATGACCCCAACTTCACTGGGGATGATGGGCCGCAGTATGGGTGTGACTCCTAGTGGGGGACGAGGGACATCTCCTGACTCCATTGGGGAAGTCACAGTTTTGGTGCAACGGCCTGGGTGCAAGTCCACTAGGGATGACACATCCTGGCTTGAGTACACAATTCCACTAAGGATAGTGGTAGAGCATACACTACTTAAAATACGGCCGGCGCCAAGTGTAGCGTTGATGGTTTGTTGCTAATTTTCAACCGGCGTTGAGTTCTCACAACACAACTGGTGCTGTTCAGCTGGCGTTGTGAATGTCCCATGGTATTATCTGAAGACAACTGACATTGAGTTAACCGTTGCTGGTGTCGTTTTGGAGACATACCCGATGCTAAGTCAACCGGTGCTAGGGTCGTATTTGGAAACACACTCAGTATTATGTCAACCTACGCCAGGGTCCTATTTGAAACACACCCGGCGCTAAGTCAATCGGCTCTAGGGTTGTTTGGAGACATACTTGGTGCTAAGGTTATATTTGGAAACACACTCGACGCTAAGTCAATTGATGCTGGTGATGGATTGATGAGAGTTACCTCGGGCCTCGTGTAAAGCTTGACCCGGCTTGTTGTCGCTTGACTTCCCTTGGACGCAACTGGACTTCCCAATTTGTGAGGGGCATTCGAGGGTAGTGTAGTCTATATAAGTGGGTAAAATCCCGTTTTCCCTTATTTTCACCAAAGGTAAAAAAGCACAAGCACCAGTTTTCTTTAACCATGAGAAGGAAGACCTCGTTTGTAGTTTCTGACGAGCAGTGGGACTTTAGCAACAATCTCTATGAGGAAGGTTCTTCGGCAGGCAATAGGCTTTAGGTCAAGGGTCCTGCAGAGAAGACCTTCGTTGAACAAGCTTTCGGTGAGTTTGGGGAGAAAGTAGCCGAGAAAAGGGAGCTTTTCAGGAATCTTTTCGGGAGGTAGAGGAGGCTTCGACTCTCATCTTTCTTTCTGGAAGAGGCGAGAAACACATCAGTGAGTTTTTCTGCACGTCTTGAGGGCTTTCTGGGGGTTTTAAAGGGGTTTCCTGGTGGTTGTGGAAGTTTTTTGGCACCACTCGTGGCTTTGTAGAAGTTTTCGAGCACTTTCAAGATTTTTACCGAGGTTATCTCCACTTTTCGATACTGTTAGTGGTGTCGCAGAGGTTTCTCGGCAAGGTTCTAGTGAAGTCCAAGACAAAAAGACAGGCGGTAAATTTTTCTTATGAGTTTCTGGTGGAAGACGAACGGTCGTAGGAGGCGAGCCGTACGGCTACAGGAGGTGAAATTTTGTGGGGAAGTCATACGGTTGCTGGAGGTGAACCGTCATCCTTGGAAATCCTGTGACCATTTAAGGAGGTGCGAAAATGAGGAGTCTCGAGAGGTGTACAATTGTGACAGGGCTGGCACTAACAGAAGTCCAACTGACGCTAAGGTAACCGGACACTGATGATTTGGGGTGCTGATACAATCGGCACCGACCCTCAAGCAAAACAGTCAGCATTAGGGGTTGGGCACTCAACCGGTGCTGAACTCTTGGGGACCCAACCGGTGCTGGTTTCAATCAGTGTTGATCAACACATGTGGCTTATCACGATGCAATGACTGGCGCTCGCATGTGTCTGTAAGTCACGTGCGGGGTTCGCGATGCTCGGCAATGAACTACGTACGGCAATGTTCATGGGTCGGCAAAAAGTGGCGAAGGATGGGGCGTGGCTTGTGATACCTGTTGAAAGCCAAATCCTCCAGAATAACATTGAGGTCCATGTTGTTCTGTGGAAGGGCATCCACATTGAACAGAACATTCTTTTCGTCATAGGCCAGCTCCTTGGGAAGGCAGCCCCTCTTATATGTATGATATACACGTCGAATGGATCCTACGTCATATGTTCAACAAACATGTTATACGAGGTATCTGGCTGGTATGTTTCACATGCAAGTTGGATGGATTGAGGCTAACTTGTTGGAGTGGCTCTGCTTTGTCTTCTGGCCTGTAACAATCCTCTTACTCGTCAGATGAATTAAAGCTAACTCTCCAAGTGGTTTTGCTTCTTCTTCATAAGGAGGTCCTTCCTTTGGTGGATTTGCTTCTTCCTCATGGGACAGACATTTGTTTTGGTCTATAACTGTCCTCTTGCTCTCAAATGCAAGAGCAAAAGCACAAGTTTTGGTTTGTAACCATCCTCTTATCCTCAGACGTAAGAGACTTGTAACCTCCCTAGTAATGGGTTCTTGTAACTTGTAACTCATTTTTATTGCAATATAAAAGAAAAAAGTTAGCTTTTTGTTTGGACTATCTTGCTTGTTTTTGTGTTGAGTCCCTTTCTTTTGAATACACATCATGGATAGTACTTCTTTAGGTATCACCCTTTGATAGGGGGCATCACCTCTTCTCCTCCAAGATGTGCTAGTATGTAGGTTCCGCTGGGCGAGACCTTTTTTACTATAAAGGGACCTCTTCCCACTTAGGTAAAAACTTCCCTTTACGCCGGCCATGCACAACAATAGGCCTCTTGACGGCTAAGACTAAATCACCACAGGTGAATGAGCGGATCTTGACAGACTTGTCAAAAGCCCTCTTCATTCTCCCTTAATTGAGTTCAAGGTTCTGCTGAGCCTCTAGCCTCTTTCCATTAAGTGCATCCAATTCTTGATACTGGAGCTTGACTCTCTCATCTTCAGTTATTCCCTGGTGAATAGCTACTCGCAATGAAGGGATTTGTATTGCGAGAGGTAAAACTGCTTCACCCCGATAAACTAGAGAATAAGGAGTGGAATCAATAACATTTCATATAGTAGTGCGATAAGCCCACAGTGCTTCGGGAAGCTTCTCATGCCAGTTCTTCCTTGTTTTTGATACTGACTTTCTTAGAACATTGCGTAAAGTCTTATTGAAAGCCTCAGCTAATCCATTCATCCGAAGGTGGTATATAGTCGAGTACCTCCATTTGAAACGGAACTGGTTAACTAGGCGATCAATGTGATGACTCCTAAATTGAGGACCATTGTCAAATATGATCCGGTCGGGCACTCCAAAGTGGTATATGATATGATGTCGAACAAAGTAGCCCACCGCTGTCTCAGGAACTTGCTTAAGGGGGACCTCTTCAGCCCACTTAGAGAAATAATCTGTTGCAGCTAGGATGCAAAAATGGCCCATTACAAAAGGGGGGTCAATGGGCCCTACAATATCCATACCCCATTGTGAGAAGGGCCATGATGCAATTGTAAGGTGTAAGGGCTTTGGAGGCTGGTGCACCTAGTTGGAGTGTATTTGGCATACCTGGCACTTTTTAGAGTAGCTTAAGGAATCAACGATCATAGAAGGCTAATAGTATCCCAACCTACGTAGTCATTCATAGAGCTTAGGACCGGACTGGTGCAGCCCACAAATGCCTGAGTGGACTTCTTCTAACACCTTATTTGCCTCTTAAATATCGACACATCTAAGAAGAAGGCCATCAAATGACCGTCTAAAGAGAACATCACCTACGAGGAGGGTTAACGTGGTCGACATTCGATGTATATTGTTGCGTTCAATATGATCTTCTAGGAGCATACCATGTTTTAGAAAACTAGTAATGGGGTCTCTCCAATCTTCGACTTGCTCAATTTCTACGCATATTGGGTCAAAGAATTGTGGTTTTGTGCTATTTCTTGTTCGGTCTTGATTACTTCTTTGGCAGATAGAAGTTCTCCAAATGGACAAGGAGTACACTGAGGGAAGATATTTCTCTCGTCATCCCCATCGACTTCAGTTCTTAGCTCGATGTGTCTCCATTCCACCACCGAAACAAGTGCGGGTCATGATGAGGACAACTGAATTGTAGCACTGAGTTTAGCAAGGACATCAGCCTACGAATTTAGCCTCCAGCAGATTTGACTCAGGGATACGCCTTTGAATTGGGCCATATACGATTTTTCAGTATCGTGATAAGGCTTGAGGGTGTCTTTTCTTATATCATAAATCCCATTGACCTGTTGGATAACCAACTCAGAGTCACCGTAGATCTTCGGCTGCTCCAAGTTGAGATCGAAAGCTATCCTGAGTCCGATTATAAGGGCATGATATTTTGCTTCATTATGAGAACCGGTTGAGCGAGAGAGAAAGACAGTGGCAGTATTTCTCCTATAGGAGTCATGAATACTACTCTAACACCTCCTAGTTTCGATTGGAAGGCTTCATAGAAGTATAATTCCCACACAAGAGCAACAAGGAGGTTGCTTGATCGAGGGGATTTGGCCTGCACGGGGTGTACTGTTAGAAAGTCAGCCAAGGCCTGGCCCTTAATGGCCCTTTGTGGGACATATGTGATGTCAAACTCCATCAACAATAATGCCCACTTGTCAAGGCATCCTGACAAATATGGACGTGTCATGAGAAATTTTACAGGATCAGCTTTTGATATAAGTTTTACTTCATGACCAACAAAGTAATGGCGGAGTTTTTATACTGCAATGATCAGAGATAAACACATCTTCTCACTAGGGGTTAGTTCCTCTCAGCTCTTTGCATCTTACGGCTGAGGTAATATAACACAATCTCCTTTCCCTCTTCATTATTTTGTGTCAACAATGCTTCGAGTGACTCATTTAGAGCAGTCACATACAGAATGAGCGGTTTCCCCAATACTGGTGTAAAGAGCACTAGAGGGTTGAGCAAATAATGCTTGATGTCGTCAAGGGCTGCCTGACATGCTTCATCCCAGATGAATGGGGTATCTTTCTTTAGCAGATGTGCAAAGGGTTTACAACGACCAGAGAGGATCGAGATGAACCTACGAATGTATGCCAGCTGTCCTTGAAGAGAGCGTAGTTCTCGAAGTGTAGTTGGTGACGACATTTCTTAAATTGCCCTGATCTTAACCGGCTCAACTTCAAGCCCTCGATGTCTGACGATGAACCCTAAGAATTTTCAAGAGCGCACACCTAAAGCACATTTTAGCGGGTTCATTTTAAGTTGATGAAGATGTAGTCGCTCAAATGCTTTTTCAAGGTCGTTCATGTGAGCATCCTTCCCTTCAGAG
>NW_006498233.1:534526-575976 GCF_000471905.2 Amborella trichopoda
ACAAGAAAAAAAACAAACATTTCGATCATGGATTACAAAAAATTCTACTATGGGTTACAAAAAACAAAAAATTCGATCATGGATTACAAAAAAACAAAAACAATTCGATCATGGATTATAAAAAAATCGATCAAATATTACAAAAAAATCTATCATGGATTACAAAAAAAAAAAAAAAAAAAAAAAAAAAAAAAATTAAACCGCACGGGACTCGCCGATTCACTGTTCGGAATCGCCGATCCCGTACAATGAATCGGCGAGTCACTATACAGAATCGTCCGGTTCTCTCTAGAATAGGACGATTTCTGATTTTTTAGCCGATACGATCCACTTTTGCGATTTTCGAGTCGAACCGGGCGAGTCCGATTCGACTCGGCGTTTTTTAAAACACTGGTTCAAACCCATCCAATTGATGGCGGACACTCTTGATGAAAGAATGGGAGCCACTTCAATAGCCAAACCACCAATAGGGGTTGCGGATCATGAACTTAATAAAAGAACTTAAGGATCTGCAACCACCTATGATCTACCAACTCATCTCGGGAGGATCCAAGCTCAAATCTCCATCTTGGAGATGCTTGTGAATTCGCCGACACATAGAGCGTAAATTGAAAAGGTTCTAACTAAAACCCACATCTCGAGCAACACACAACCGGATGAGTTGTGCTGTATGATCAACCAACTAATGGAACCAACACCAATCATATTCACAAACGATGACATCCCGGCTAATGTCAATCGCTTTCACATCCAGCCTCTTCATATCACTATTTTCATGAAAGGGTATGAGATAAGGAGAGTGCTGGTTGATAATGGGGCATCCCTGAATATATGCCCAATGAAAAGGGTGAAGCAGATAGGTAAAAGCCCAAATGACTTCGAGTCATGCCAACTAACTATCGTTGCATACGACGGGACCAAGAGGCAAGCTAAAGGCATATTGCTTCTCACACTCAAGATCAGTTCTATTATCCAGGTGATAAAGTTTTATGTCTTAGACATAAAAATTTCATTCATCATGTTGCTAAGAAGACAACGGTTACATGAGAACCTCGTGGTCACCTCAACACTACATCAATGCCTAAAATTTCCAACCAAAAATGGTGTTGCAAAGGTTTGTGCCGACCCCCCTTCTTTTCTTAATCCTAGCACACATAGCAGAAACTTAGCTGTATGGGTCGAGCTCGAAGAAATCCCGCTCGCTTCCTTCGAGCAAGCTGATTGTGCTACTTTACTCCTAAAGGACGGTGACCCCGTTCCTCAAATTTTGTAAACTTTGGCATCGATGGAGGAGATCATCCATTGCCAACATCGATACCATTGCCAACATCGATATGGCTTCGGGTCCCTCGAAGCCTAGCACATGCTTTTCTCCCATGGCTTCCAACCAAGCCAAGTCTTGGAAATTCAAGAGCAAGGCGTAAAGGAAGCAATTTCTGCATCACCTGAAGCCAAAACTAGAAAAGGCGATCGAATAGGGCTCGGGTATACTCTCACCCTATTTCAAAACCGGATAAAGCCTTCAAACCCTCCGTGCTTCATATCAGGGGGCATTCAAAGCCTCGATCCTCTGCCTACCCTCCAAAACGAACGACAGTGATCCTCGAATCCCCAGCAGGGGATAGTCCCTCTTCCACATCTCAGCACATATAAGGACAAGGAATTATAGACCTATTTGCTGACCTGGATTTGGAGGAGGTGTCCACAATTGGCTTTAACACAGCTAAGCGTGCTCATCCGCCTACTAAAACTTTGGAATGGAATAGGACGATCACTCCTGTATCTCGAGAATCACTGAAAGCATACCAGCGGCACTTCCAAGTCCCGGTGCCAAAAAACAGATAGGTGCAGGGTGGCCATCTAATCGCTCTGCGTGTCCAGTCCCCAACATTTCTCTCACTAGTCCCATAAGGGACACCTCTTGCGACATTTCAAAAACAATGAAAAATTCAAAACATGATAAAGTTGATAATAATGAAAAAGAATTTTCAAAAATGGCTCAATCAAGATAACCCAATAACGGTGTATAATACCCAAGACGATGAATTGGACGACCAAGATGAAGATCAAGAGAGTCAAGAGTCTGAAGAAATCTCTCAACCTAAGGAACTTACTTCCCATGTTGAGCAATTCAAGAAGAGGTTTGATGGTGACCAAACGACTATCATCGAAGAGAAGATTTATGTAAACCGAGGAACTGAGAAGGACCCAAGGTTAACTAAGATTAGAACCTCCTTATCGTCTGAGGAGTATGAAAATGTGATTTCCTTTGTCAAGGAATATCGTGATGTCTTCACCTGGTCATACGATGATATGTCAGGGGTTGATCCCACATTGGTGGAACATCACCTAGTATTCAATGAAGGGGTAAGGCCTGTAAGGCAGAAGCTCCGACGTCAAAAGACTCACCTTGAGCTCAAAATTAAGGAAGAGATTGACAAGCTGCTCAAGACGAGGTTCATTACTCCCATCGCCTTTTTAGAATGATTGGCTAACATAGTGGTCGTACCCAAGAAAGACGGGAGGATCCGAGTGTGCGTCACCTACCGAGACCTCAACAAGGCATGTCCAAAGGACAACTTCCCGTTACCAAGCATAGATACCTTGGACGACAACACTGCGGGTCACGAGATGCTGTCATTCATGAACGGCTTCTCAGGTTACAATCAGATCCTCATGGCAGAAGAAGACCAAACCAAGACGTCATTCATAACACAATGAGGAACCTATTGTTACAAAGCTATGCCCTTCGGTCTAAAAAATGCAGGAGCAACTTATCAACGGGCAAGGACTAGCATCTTCCATGATCTAATGCATACCATTATGGAAGAATATGTCCACGATATCCTGGTCAAGTCAAAGACTAGGTCTAATCATCTCACCAACCTGATAGCCATTTTTGAAAGACTTTGAAAACATCAACTCAAACTCAATCCACAAAAATGTGCCTTTGGAGTTGAATCCGAGAAATTACTAGGCTTTATAATAAGCCAAAGAGGCATTGAGGTGGACCTGTACAAAATACGAGCAATCACTGAAATGCCTCCTCCCCACAACATCAGATAAATCTGTGAGCTTCAAGGTCGCATACAAGCCATAGGGCGCTTCATTTCACAACTGGCAGATAAGTGCACATCATTCAATAGACTCCTTAAGAAGGACACCCCATTCATATGGGACAATGAATGCTAAGAAGCATACTATCAAATCAAGGAGTACCTCACCAAGCCTCCCATCCTTAGTGCTCCCAGTCCAGATAAACCCATGTTCCTATACATGTCAGTGAAAGACAAGACCATGGAGGCAATATTAGGACAATACACTCAAGTACAAACAAGTACTTGCAAGTTACAATAATACTGCACAAGCAGAACCTGAGAATGAAGACTCCTTCTAAACCCTACAGGTTCCCAACAAAACCAACTCAGAAATATGTAGGAGGCTGACATGAATGGAAAACCGAAGTGTTTTTGCCGAACCCAGAAAAACGTTGAGATCTTCCAAGAGAAAAGTCTGGCAAGAATCTACAGGACTCTTCATGGATCCACAAAGCAGAGGATGAATGTTCCAAAGGTAAAAGACAACTTTGTGATTTCTAAGTTCTCAGAATCCCACAAGGAAATCCTTTCATCATCGTTGGGTAAAACATAATAAAGAAAATAACCACCCAAGGGGCCACAGGTGGCAAAGCTGTAAGGCCCATCCCTGCTGAAAATATTGTTTCATTTTGATTGTTAAAATCATCTATTTTCAAAAGCTTTCTCCTTTTGGAAAGGACTTCCTCCATCACTACAAGATATTAAACTGTTAGTTATCTGGCCTCACCCTCGAAGCCAACTTCCTATGCCTGTTATGAAGGCTTGAAACTAGCCAAGCACTCCATGGTTGAATAAGTATAACTACCAACTACCACATATATGAGATGGTTGAACCTCGCGCAATGACAAAATTGGCTCGTCTAGGAGCGTTTTCTTTCGACTGGATCCCTTGAGGAAAAAGAAGGCAAGCTCATCCCTATGTGTGCGTACGATGACCCAATAGCCAGAAGTTCAAGATAAAAACCCTACAATTAGGAAGATGAATTTGTAAAAAATCAGTTTGAAAATTGTGTGCAAGGAAAGTTCTCTACTCTATTTTCACTAATCAATTGCACATGTACAAGTTAAACAAGAACCCCCCAACAAGGTCAATAAAGAAAAAAAAAGAAAATTTTCAAACTCCCCATAATAGGGACAAAGTTGAAAAGCCACTTTTCTCAACCAATTCTCCAAAAAAAATTAAACTTCAAAAAAATAATGATAAAAAAATAAAAAAAGGATTAATTTTCTCCTCAGTGGCATGAGCCTAAACTTCCGACCAATTTTCCATAATTTTCAAAAAACTAAAAAAAATTTTAAAAAAATTTTATGCTCCTCGTTGGAACCAGCCTAAACTGCCAACCAATATTTCCAAATAAAAATAAAAATTTCCATATGCTCCTTGGTGGCATAAGCCTAAACTGCTAAATATTTTGCTCCACGGTGGCATGAGCCTAAACTGCCAACCAGGATTAAGATCGTCAAACTCGTGCGACATTAAAAAGCGAAGCTAACATGTCAAACATGTGTGACATTAAAAAAATGAGCTAACACGTCGAACTCGTGTGATGTTAAAAAACCGAGCTAACACGTCAAACTCGGGCGACAAAACTCGTACGATGTTAAAAAATCAAGCTAACACGTCAAACTCGTGCGACATTAAAAAAACGAGCAAACACATCAAACTCGTGTGACGTTAAAAAACTGAGCTAATACGTCAAACTCGTGAGACGTTAAAAAACCAAGCTAACACGTCAAACTCGTGCGACGTTAAAAAGCCGAGCTAACATGTCAAACTCGTGTGACGTTAAAAAGCCGAGCTAACACGTCAAACCCATGCGACATTAAAAAACCGAGCTAACACGTCAAACTCGTGTGACATTAAAAAACCGAGCTAACACGGCAAACTTGTGCGACGTTAAAAACGAGCTAACACATCAAACTCATGCGACATTAAAAAACCGAGCTAACTCGTCAAACTCGTGCGACATTAAAAAACCGAGCTAACACGTCAAGCCCATGCGACATTAAAAAGCCGAGTTAACACGTCAAACTCGTGCGACGTTAAAAAAATGAGCTAACACGTCAAACTCGTGTGACGTTAAAAAACAGAGCTAATACGTCAAACTCGTGTGACATAAAAGAGCCGAGACAGGTAATGTCTAGCCCCATATGATGTAAATGGTCGAGTTATCTAGTTCAACGTCAAACTCGTATGATGTAAAAGAGGCGAGACAGGTACTGTCTAGCTCCGTAGGACGTAAAAGGTCGGGTGTATCGTCCATCGCTGCATGACATTAAACTGCTTAGAGGGCCCTATTGTTGCAGGAGCTAAAACTGCTAACGAACAATGCTTTTCAAAATATCTTTCTCTTTTCAAAATATTCACCATATGTCTCGTGTTTTCAAAAACTTTAATTTCTATGTTAAAATTGTAGCCTGTGCATGCTCTAGGTTTTGATTCAAATCCCTTCCTACATTCAAAAATTTCTAAAAAGACTTGTAAAATGAAAGAGCTTGGACACCCGATATGATGAACACTGTGTTGCTGCAATTACCGCGTTGCTGCCTGACATCTCCATTCGGAATTGATCAGACAAGTCTTGTCCTATAAAAAGCCTTTCCCCATAGGCAGCCTTAGGAAACCCCTAAGGAAATCACAGAAATTGCCAAGGTTAAAATTTTTAAACTGAGAAAACTCGGAGGTCATGTGGCATGGCTGTAAAATCCACCTCGAGTTTTAAGCTTGCATAACTTGTCGACACTTCATGTTGAAAACGCTAGGATGAAAATGCCCGAGGTGGGTGAGCATGGGAGTGCAATGACTTGGAGGGATAGTTGTGGTGTCACCTGCCCAATGATGTTGGGATGACATTCTCCTACCCCTTGAAGGACAAAGAGCATCGGAGAATCTACTGTTGCTACTCACCTGTCCCTCGAATGACAGGGAGTGCGCGTTCGCCTGCCCCTCGAAGGACCGGGAACGACAACGTGTCTACTTCTTTACCACTTGCTTTTAATCTGGCAAGTTATGTGGCTTTCTTAGATCCTTAGGATCAAATTGGCCTAGTAAACCAAAAATCCATAGGTCACACAATTTACCTTGTGAGCCGGAACCATTCTGCCAGCCCAGAACCCAGCAGATGCCTGTTTCTACCCGAAATCCAATAAACACGCTGTTTTACGAAAAAAATCATTAAAAATAGTAAACAAATCCATTTTGACCCAAAGTTTCTCTGAGAGCTTCACAACAGGCTGAGGAAGACATCCAGGCGACACAAGGCATGTCGCCCAAGTCATCTTGTAATTGCTCTGTTTTACAGAAAAAATCATTAAAAATAATAAAACAATCAGTTTAAACCCAAATGTTTTTGGGTACGTTCACAAGAGGCTAAGGAACACACCGGCAAAGAAAATTTTTAATTTGGAGCTTGTTTTATTTGTACGACATGGGGCGTGCTGCCCAGCCTTGAGCGATACGGGGCATGCTGCCTAGGCGACACGACCCGTGCCGCTTAGACACGTTTTTCCCCAAACACGTTTTTATCATTTTTCGTGCTTTTAGGGTTCTCTTTTGGGTGGTTTTTCCGTGTGATGTTATCCGTGTCAGTCAAATCTAAATTTTAAAACGAGAAAAGATTGGTTTGACCAAGGGATTTATTGGTTACGGGATAACTCTGCCCCAAAAAGTCCCTCGTTCAGATGAACTCACTTTGGGTGACCATAAAAGGAAGAAAAACAAGAGGGTTGGGAGAGGACGAGACTTTTGAGAAACTTCAGGCTGGAAGAAACCTTAGGAGAGTAGAGAGACCTTCCCTGAGAAAGCCCTAACCCTCATCTTAAGCTTGAGTAAACTTAGATCTCTAGGGCACAACAACCCTAGTTATAGAACCATCTCCAGGGTACAACAACCCTAGACATCACAGATCTGTCGGTCAACATCCGGATCAGAGAGGTAAAGAGGATGCTGGTGCTGATACGGGTGAGCCCTCGAAGGCTCGGGAGTCTCAAGCCATCCGGCCTAGTTTGGTATCGTTTTCTTCCCTTGTTTTACTCTTTTAATGTTATTTTGATCTTGTTTTGATTAGTTTTCTTAAAAAAATCATGTTTTGAAATGCTTCGTATCACCCTGGCTCCGCCACAGATCTCAGAGCAGATCTGCTCGTTTCTTGGTAGTTCTGATCTCAAATCTGAATGCGATTGTTCCCACTTTCTCTTCCATTTCTTTTTCATTTTTTTTTATTAGTTGAAAGTGTCTGATCTAAGAGATCTGCATCGTTAGATCGCTCGATTCTACGCTATAAACACTCATGCAAGGCGTCTTGGTAGAGTTTCCACCAGAGAGAGGAGATGGGGAGCGTGGGACCTTCAAGTCCCTCCTCACACTGGTCCAGGTTAAGAACTGGGAGCTAGACAAGGGGTCTTTTCTCAAGAGGATGGTTGGGAACGAAGTTAAAGGACCGTGTTCCCTAGGGACACTCTCGAATAAGGGGATAAGAAAATCCCCAATTCGGATAAATGAGTTTAAGAACCCAACAACCATAAGTGAATGTGAAAAGATAATCAAAATAGATAAAGAATAAACTAGCCAAACAATAACGATCTGACTAAGGGGTTGAAAGTCCCCAGTGGAGCCACTAAGCAGGTTAGGTGCCGCGATCTCGCCCTTCGGATCCCTGGGGGGATAGGGCAGCTCGCATCTCCAGTTTCAAGGAAGACCCAGGACATTCATGAGATCACTCTCTCAAGAACTTCATCCGAAAACGGGGGAAGGTTTTACCAATCGATGAGAGAGGAATTTAAAAGGTGGGTTCGGGACTTACTCGGGCTGACTCGTCTAGGCACCCTCTTAGATCACGAAGAAAACACCCCAGTAATGAAACTGGTTTGGAATCGCCTCCCTTGGCTCATATTCTTCTTATTTTCTGCTTTCTGCGATCACACACATATATGGCAAAGATTATAGGACAGGTGGGTCATGCCTCACCCATTTCCTCTTTTATGAATGTATGAAAGCATATGTATTCAAAAAGAAGAAAGAAAGACAGGGTGAGAGAAGGATTCGACAAAGCGAGAACGTCAAGGCAGCAACTAGGCTGGTGGATAATTGACATAATGTGATGGCAAAATGGGCTCGGTAATTGAGACAGGCGGACGGGATCGCCACTAGATGTTGTTGTCGATATTGACTAGCTAGGCATGATGGTCGGTCTACCTTAGCAGTAAAGCAGGCCAAGCAAACCTGGCGTGACAACATTATGGCCAGACAATAGAACTGCCATGAGTTGCTAACTACAATCCCTCTTGATCGAATGAGAGCGCAGTAGAGGAATGGTTTAAGAGGAGAAGGAATAGGAGATGCAATCAGTGCTAGACATCGTCGACTATTTCAGGAGATGGGTGAGAGAGAAAGCTGACGGTGTTAAGCTTCACTGACTATGTCAGATGAGAAGAGAATAAGGGAACCAATTGGAACTTAGTCTCGTCATCTGACAAAAGAAGAGAGGGAATAAACCAACCGATGCTAGGCCTCGCCTACTGGTAGGGAGACAAAAGGCAATCGATACTAGGCCTCATCAACTTGTAGAAGAAGAGAGAGAAAACAAACCAACGCTAGGTCTCACCGACTGATAGACGAAGAGAGAGGAAACCAATCGACGCGAAGTCTCGTCGATTGATACATGAAGAGAGGGAAGATGAACCAGTGCTAGGTCTCACCGATTGATAGAAGAAGAGAGAAAACCAATCGACCCTAGGTCTTGCCAGCTGATAAACGAAGCGGGAGAAGACGAACTGACGCTAGATCTCACCGACTGACAGAGGAATAAAGAGAAAACCAACCGGCGCAAGGTCTCGTTGACTAGTAGATGAGTAGAGAGAAAACCAACCGACGCTAGGTGTCACCGATTGGTAAATGAAGAAGGAGATAAAGAGAGAGAAAGAGAGAAGAGAGAGAAAGAAGAGAGAGAAAGAGAGAGGGAGAAGAGAGAAAGAAGTGAGAAAGAGAGAGAAAGAGAGAGAGGGAAGGAGAGAGAAAGTTATATGCCCAAAAGGTATTAACCCGTTTCTTCTTTCTCCTCTCTCTCTCCAAGACGTAGTCATAAGCTCAAGCAAGGAATCAAAATTTCTATTCAAATCTTCTCAAAAATCAACTAAAGGTCAAGGTTCTATGGGGGGGTCCGTTTACAATGAGGCAGTGCCAGTTTATATAAAGTTGTGCCCAAAGATGGGTGGATTGATCAAAATTAGACCTAATTGCTGAAAATTAAGATTTAATTGAATTAAAATAAATTCTAAAAATGGGTGCAAAAGGATTGTTTTGCCCCTGCCTAACAATGTGTGGAATTCTATAACAGTCTCTGTGGCTGCCCGAGAACTTGCGTGATCTTTCGTGGCTGACTCGGAGTTGTTCTGATGCCCATTTGATCGAAAGATTATTGTTTTCTTGTAGGGCTCGACATGGTGATTGTTTTGATAACAACTTCTAGCCATGAATCATATTTTTTAGTCATGATCATGAGACTTGAAATTTGTTTGAATCTTGAAAACTTCGGATCAATAGTGTGGTCTTTCCTTAATGTTCTTATGTGATTCCTTTGTCGTAGCACACTAAGCATGTCATTACGATCACGTGGAAAAAATCATAACGTGATTTGGAGCCGGAATGTAGATGTCGCAACTTTTAAGTTTTGGCTGGAATATGGAATCTGGTGGCGAAAATTTCAGTAACTTCGTCGGCTTCGTGCATGAAATCTGACCGTCCATCATGTACGTGGTTCGGTCCAATGATAGCCCTGAACCTTATACACACAATGGAATTGGTTTTGTATCGATCCGTTGCGCGAGTGTCATGATTTGGTTCATAGAGCGAGGCGTGTCGCTGTTGAATTTTCTGCAACTTCTTCACGGATTAGCAACTTCTCTCTAGCTTTTTTCCCTGCACATATATCGTCTCGGAGAGTTCCATATATCAAATTGTTCATCTTGCTGAGACGAATATGCTCACCAAATTAGGGAGTGATCCGATTTGGAACGAGTGAGTTACAGCCCCCGAAGTGACTGCTTGTGACTGTAAAAACAGCCACCTTTAATGGTGTTTTGGTGCAGTAAGGCCATACGGGAATAGTGTGTGACCTCTTTTGTTTCAATGTTTTGCTTATATCTTTGTCTTGGAGTGTCTGATCAAGCCGAAACTTGGCTCGTAGGGGCTTTCGATTGTGCCGGATCCAATAGCGGTGGTCCCATAGGGATTTGAGACACTAAAAATGTAGCTCCAGTTGTAGGGTCTATTTCAGGGTGTAAGAGGCAAATTTTTCGAAAATTGTTTCTTTGCGTTCACTGCCTTAAACATGTCTGATCGTGATGAAACTTGGCAGGTGGTCTTTTGAAGTACTGATGACGAACTTGAGCAATTCTGGAGCCATTTTGAGACTATCATGAATTTTCCACTATTTTGTAGGCTTTATTGACATGCTTCCTATTAAGGACCAAGGTGATGAAAAATACATTCAAAGCCCCTAGTGATAGCTTCTCCTAGGGTCTACTGTTCTACTGTTTCTAATGAGGCACATGGTGATAGCTTCTCCTTGGTCACACGACGATGGCGCGGGACACAGGAAGAATGGCAACGAGCACCGGGCACGTGGAGGAGGCTTCCGGAAGGTGATAGTTGTTGCCAAAGCCCCTAGCGGGCAACGATGGGTATCGCCATCTGCACTAGACGTGCGATAGGGAGAGATCCCTGTAGATGGCAACCAACCTTACCATCTGGGTTGTTCATCGAGACGTCAAAGTTTCGTCTATGGGCGGTGATGGGTGTCGCCAGAGCCTTTAGAGAGCGGTAATAGGTATCACCATCTTCGCTAGATGCAAAGTAGAGGACGACCCCTGTAGGCGGTAACAAGC
The DNA here is from genome assembly GCF_000471905.2 of Amborella trichopoda. The sequence goes on from NW_006498233.1 coordinate 545,509, forward strand.
TTCGCTGTCTAGGGTCTTCATCGAGACATCACAGCTATGTATGTGGGCGGCGATAGGCAGCACCATCCACAAACTTCACTAAAAGAAAGAGACAGACGAATAGAAGGGGAGGGGGACTCGTGCATGGCACTGCCATCGCCATGCACAACCTGTGGGACCAAGGGAGAGGTATGCACAGCACTGCCACTGTCAAGGAACTCAAGCAAAGAAGAGGGAGAGGCGAGGGGAGAAGAGAGAAGAGAGAGAGAAGAAGAAAAGTAAAAGAAGAGAGAGAAGGTTTAATTCAACCCTAAGGGTACCGGTAAAAAGTTTCTCTCACCTCACTTTCTCTGTCAAACGTAACCCCACAATGGTAAGAAAGAGAAACTTGGATTAAGTGAAATCTCTCTCTCGTGTGTGTATGCATGTTCTCCTTTCTCTGTACAATGATGGTACGTATATATAGAAGTATACCCCAAACATGAGTGGATGATCAAAAGTAACCCTAATTTTTGGAAATTGAGATTAAATTGAATTAAAAGAAATTAGAAAATAGGGTGCAAAATGATAGATTTGCCCCCCTAACAAGTCGTGAAATTCTAGAACAGTGCCTATTGTTGCTCTACGATTTGCGTGATCTTGCATGGTTGATCCGAGGTCGTTCTAGTACCTGATTTGTTGTAAGATGATTGTTTTCTTGTAGGGCTCGGCATGGCATTCGATTTGATACCAACTTCGAGCTGTGGATCATGTTTTTGGTGCACGATCATGTGACTTGAAATTTGAGTAAATCTTGAAACTTTGGATCGATGGTGTGTTCATTCCTTGATGTTTTTCTGTGTTTTCTTTACTGAATCACACTGAGCATGCCACCACAATCATGGGGCACCAAACATATCTCGATTTCGTGGCTAAACAAAGATCTTACAAGTTTGGAATTTTGGCCGGAATCAAGGATTTGGACAACAGAATTTACAGTCTATTCGTCAGCTTCGTGTGTAAAATTCGTCTGTTAATCATGTACGGCATTTGGGTGAGATGGCCTGAGACCTTACACCTATGGATTTGGTCTCAGGTAGATCTTGCTCATGAGCGATGTGATTTGGCCACTCGAGCGAGGCACGATGCTGTTGAATTTCTTACACTTTTCTCCACGGATCAACAACTTCTCTCTAGCTTTTCTTTGTGCTCGGGTATCGTCATGGGGCATGCCACATATCGAATCGCTCGTCTTGACTAGATGATATGCTCACCAATTTAAGTGTGATCCGAATTAGGATGAGTGAGATATGAGCATCAAAATTCATTGATCGTGACTATCCCTTCAATGGCGTAGTGTTGCAGGGTGGCCACACAGGAATAGCGTGCGGCTTCTCCTGTTTCACTCTTTCGCCTATAATGTCTTTCTGAAATGTCTGTTTGAGCTTAAACATGACCCTTGGGGGTTTTCAACCGTGCCAAACCCAATCTCATAGCAATTTGAGATGTTGAAAAATGAAGCTCTAGTTATAGGGGTCAGTTTTTAGGGTGCTAGAGGTCGATTCTATCAGAACTATTTCTCAGTCTGCACTACTTTAGGCATGTTAGAATGTGACAAAACTTGGCAGGAGACTCTTGAGAGACCTTATGAAGATCTTGGCTAGTTTTGGGGCAGTTTTGAGACTATCCAAATTTCCACTACTTGCTAGGCCTTTATTTAGTGAGGGCCCTATGTTGATGAAAAATACCTGCCAACAGCATGCCCCGCCAAATGTTGTGCTTCGAGAGAATCGAGAAGTGCAATCATTTGGGAAGTTTGTAGAGATCTTTGTAGAGTCCCCACCCTAAAGAGACTATATGTGGTTTTGGAGCATGAGGCCTTTGTCAGGACCTCCTTGTACAAAACCAGTCCTTGTTTGAAGGCCAAATTCTACAAACCTTCGCTCGACATTGTTTGTTGCTATACCACATTTTCTTCTGATGCTGAAGGTATCTCCTATAGGTCCCATCTAGTGGGGTCTAGTCGAGGGCTTCTAACCCAACCTAAAAGTCTGGTCCCATGTAAGCTAGAGGGTTTGGTGAAGACTACCCTGAAGCTTGTGATAGGTTAGACCCTAGCTTCATCAGTTCTTGCCTTCGCGATGGCTCTTAGCATTTTCGAAGGGATCTTTTGGTCATCGTCCTCACCCTCAAGGACTCTTGTTGTATTGAACTGGGGAGATCTTATGCGGCTCTCACTCCCTGATGAGCCATGAAATCAAGAGATCTTATATGCTCTCACTCCCTGATGAGCTATGAAATACGGGAGATCTTATGTGGCTCTCACCCTCTTATGAGCCATGAAACCAGGGAGATCTTATGGGGGCTCTCACTCCCTGACGAGCTGTGGAAACTACGGGAGCCTTGTGGGGCTCTCACTCCCTAATGAGCCGTCAAACAGGGGAGATCTTGTGGGGCTCTCACATCCTGACGAGTCATGAAACTGGGGAGATATTTTGTGCTCTCACTTCCTGATGAGCTATGAAACTAGGGAGATCTTATATGGCTCTCACTCCCTGATGAGCCATGAAACGGGAGAGATTTTTTTTGCACTCACTCCCTGATGAGCTATGAAACCATGGAGATCTTATGCGGTTCTCATTCCCTGATGAGCCATAAAATTGGGGAGATCTTGTGGGGCTCTCACTCTTGTACGAGTCGTGGAAACTGGGGAGATCTTGTGGGGCTCTCACTCCTTGACGAGCCATGAAATCGGGGAGATCTTGTGGGGCTCTCACTCTTTGACGAGACATGAAACCAGGGAGATATTGTGGGGCTCTCACTCCTTGACGAGCTGCGGAAATTGGGGAGATCTTGGAGGGCTCTCACTCCCTAATGAGCCATCTGGCCTGTGACTGGATGCTGGCTTTTGAGGATTTTAGGTAGACCTCAGTAACATCGTGACCGTTTGAAAATTGAATGTCAGTTGAGGTGGTAGTCATGTGTCAGCTTGTCTTGTCGATCTAAGCGCCCTTTCATGAGTTTTCACTTGAATAAGAGAAGTGACGTTGTGAAGACTGTTTTCACCTACTTCTGTTATTTTTGGGCTCTTTTACCCATGACCTGTGGTCATATTCACCCTTTTTATCTGTTTTTGCTCACGGTGCCCTCCTGGGTTTTTCCACCATGCCTGGGTTTCTTTTTCCGTGAAACTCTTTTACTCATGGTTTCGTGACCATGCTCGTCCGTCATTTTTACTCATGGCGTTCCCTTGTCCAGGTGTACACCATGCCTGTTTTTCTTTTAGAGAAGGTGTGTTTTAGGGTCATGCCTTTGAGACCTTTGCGTGTAGCCTTTTAACTTCATGCAGCAAGGATGTGCACTATAGTTTAGGGTCATATGGTTGTACCGTACCAGTAAGGAATTGAAGTCTGTAGAAGCCACAGAGTGAGTCTAGTGATGACTTTGAGTCACTTGGGAGGATGGCGTGAAGTTTCCAGTGGAGAGTTGAATGGATGGTAGGTTAAAGGTGGTGACCCACTAGCTGATGGCGAATATGGATGCTGAGATGGCTCGCCATTTGGTGAGAATGGGTAAGACTCACTAAGGGATGATGAAAGCTGGTGAAGGTAGCCTGTGCACACAAATGGGCCGGCTAGGGAAGACATGTGTGGAGATGCACGTAAAGGGTGTGTGCACATAAGTAGCCTCAGTAGGTAGAAGAGGAGGGTATGCGCACATAAATGGGTCGATTAAGGAAAGCGTGCAGAAGATGCACATGAAAGGGGTGTGTGGTTAACAGGGGCATGTTTTAAGGTCGCGCCTCCTAGACCTGGGCAAAGCAGAGTTTAGCATCATGCGGTCAAGACACGCACTATGGTTTAAGGTCATATAGCTTGGACCGTGGTTATGAAGTTTTAGGTCATGCAACCAGGATCGTGCAATTTAAGGTTGTGCGACTAGACCTCTGCTACAGTTTAGGGTCGTATAGTTTTGACCATGGCTATGCAGTTTAGGGTCGTGCAACATTGACCAAGGTAATGCAGTTTAAGGTCATGCAACACAGACCGTGGCTGTGTAGTTTAAGGTCATGTAATGTGGACCATGGTTGTGTAGTTTAAGGTCATGCAATGCGAACCATTGATGTGCCGTTAAAGGTCATGCAATGCGGACCATGGCTATGTAGTTTAAGATCATGCAATGGGGACCATGGCTGTGCAGTTTAAGGTCATGCAATGCGTGGCTGTGCAGTTTTATGTCATGCAATGTGTATCATGGTTGTGCAGTTTATGATCATGCATTGCGAACCATGGCTGTGCCATTTAAGGTCATGCAATATGGACCATGGTTGTACAGTTTAAGGTCATGCAATGCAGACCATGGCTGTGTAGTTAAGGTCATACAATGCGGACCATGGCTATGCAGTTTAAGGTCATGCAATTCGGACCATGTTTGTGCAGTTTAGGGTCATGCAATGTGGACCACGGTTGTGCAATTTAAGGTCATGCAATGCGGACCATGGCTGTTCAGTTTAAGGTCATGCAATGCAGACCATGGCTGTGTAGTTTAAGGTCATGCAATGCGAACCATGGTTGTGTGGTTTAAGGTCATTCAATACGGACCATGGCTGTGCAGTTTAAGGTCATGTAATCCGGACCATGGATGTGCAGTTTAAGGTCATGCTATGCGGACCATGGCTGTGCAATTTAGGGTCATGCAATGTAGACCATTAAGTGGTGAAGGCATGCGACTCCATGGGGAACGGGCCATCACCTGGAGATTGGACTCCCAGAGGAGTGAGACTGTGATGCAGGGAATGAACTTCCTGAAGAGGCAAGACAATTGTCCAAGGGGAGTGCCAAGGCATGCAAGAGGTACCAAGTGTGGAGTGGCACATGCATGAGTAAGCCCAGGTGATGCGTTAGATCCCATGGTGAGGCACAAGGCAATAGGCCTTGGCGTTCCGTGCGGTGATGATCTTTGGACGAGAGGCGCAGTGGTGACCCCTAGACGAGACGTGAGGCAATAGTCTCTGGACGAGATGCACGGTGATACTCTCTGGACGAGATGCACGGTGATAGTCTCTGGACAAAGCATGCGGCAATAGTCCTCTAGACGAAGCACCTGGCGAAAATCTCGATGAAGCGCACGGTGATAGTCTCTGGTCAAAATGCTCAGTAAAAGTTCTGATGAGACATGCAGCACTAACCTTCTGATGAGGCACGCGATAGTCTCTGGACGAGATGCACAACGATGATGCCTCGGGTCTCAGGCTTGGCCTGCCTCGGCATGGTCCTATTGCCATCAAGAGATGGGGACTAGAGTGTCATTTTGAGTTTATCAGGGGCAGTCTTTGACATTGCGGGGTATAAAAAGGGGAAGAAACCCCACTTTATTGTTTTACCGAGGGGTAAAATAGTAGAAGGGCTTTTTAGAGAGAGAGAGAGCTAAAGCTTCTAGCGAGGGTTTTTCGGTGAGCACTTCTCGATCAAAACTTGCGGAGACAAGTCTTTAGGGACCTTTCAAGTGAGCTTCAAGAGGGGCGAAGCTTCGCAGCGTGATTGAAAACCTTTCTAGGAAGTGCCAAGGCTTTCTGAGTAAGGAACAAGATATCTCAAGGCCTTAGCAGGGTTCCTAAAGGTGCTCTGTTGGAGTTCTAGTGCCCCTCCGATCGTTCTGCTGCTGAAGGAGAGGTCGCAGAGAGTTCAGAGGGCTTTGATAGCTCTCTGGTTGTTGAAGCAGAAGGAGAAGGGGCCGCATTGAGTTCATCAGAAACTTAATATAATTTGGATGAGTTTTGGTGAACTGCTGAAGTGAGAAACCAGGGAGAAGAGCAATCCGCAGGGTCGCAAGAAAGGTTTTAAGGATTTCTAGTGGTTTTCGGCAATTCCAGTAATGCGCAAAAGGCAGGAAGGATTTTCCCAGTGGGAGGGGCGAATTTTTTGGCGGAGAGGGGAAGGCGAAAGGTCTCAGGAAGGTAGGCCGTCATTAAGGGGTGACTATTGGGGGACCGAAAAGGTGTCAATGCTCCCTGAAAATTGGGAACATTGGGGACTGGGGTGCTTTAAAGTCACACATGCCATTAAGTCACATGCAGCGTCGCCTTCGACGTCCCTGGGTCACACATGGTGATAGCCACACTTGGGAGCATGAGGCTCGCGGTGATAGTCCCGCGTGGCATTAGCCTGCTTCTGGTGATGATAGGACGCGACACTGTGTTGTGCACAACGATGACCTCGGGCAGTGATGTCTTGCGAGGGTCAAGAATGATGGCAAACGGGGAGGCCTTGCCGTCGCAGTGTGTTGGTGGCCAAGTCCTTTAGCACAACCGTGATGTCCGTATTGTTCTGTGGAAGGGTGTCCACTGTGAATAGGGTATGCTCTCTAACATAGGTGATGCCTTGTGGGGGTCAAGAGTTATGGCAAACGAGGAGGCATTGTCGTCGCGATGTGTTGGTGGCCAAGTCCTCTAGCACAACCGTGATGTCCGTATTGTTATGTGGAAGGGTGTCCACTGTGAACAGGGTATGCTCTCTAACATAGGCCAGTTCCTTGCCGGAGAAGTCTGCCTTGTATGTTTGGTATACTCGTCAGATGAATTGAATCTGACTCAGAAGTGGTTGGCTTTTTCCTTTAGCATGTAACCATTTTTCTTGGCAAGACCGAGGCTAACTACTCCAAGTGGTTTTGCCACTTCTTCATGGGGCAGGCATTTCTTTGGTGGGTTTGCCTCTTCCATACGAGGAGAGAACTTCTCTTGGCTTGTAACTGTCCTCTTATCCTTAGATGCAAGAGCAACGCCGCTGGCTTTGGTTTGTAACGGTCATCTTACCCTCCGATGCAAGAGCTTTGTAACTTCCCTAACAATGGGCCTTCAGTTGCAACCTGCAACTTTTTCTAATGTAATAAAAGATATGAATTTCCTTTGAGTTGGCTTGATGTTTCCCATCTTCATTTCTATCTTTTAATGCACACACCGCACTTTATTGCCTTGTTAGGGATAATACTTCTTTAAATATCACCCGTTGATAGAGGGCATCGCCTCTTCTCCATCAGAGTTCGTCAGTACATAGGCCCCACTTGGTGTAACTATCTTGATTACAAATGGACCCTCCCACTTAGGCTCGAAATTTCCTTTGCGACACTCGTGCATGACAATCAGTCTCTTGACTGCTAGGACTAGGTCCCCACGAGTGAATGAACGAACCTTGACAGACTTGTCAAAGGCTATCTTCATTCTTCCTTGATTGAGCTCAAGGTTTTGTTGAGCCTCTAGTCTCTTTTCATCAAGGGCATCTAGCTCTTGGTAGCGGAACCTTACCCTCTCATCCTTAGTTTGTCCCTGATGTATAGCAACACAGAGTGAGGGTATTTGAATTTCGAGGGGTAGGACCGCCTCACCCCCATAGATTAGGGAATAAAGGGTGGAATTCGTAGCATTGCGAGTCATAGTGCGATAGGCCCACAGAACCTTAGACAACTTCTCGTGCCAGTTCTTCTTTGACTTTGACACCGACTTCTGGAACACCCTGCACAAAGTCTTATTGAACGCCTCAGCTAACCCGTTGGCTCAAGAGTAGTACCTAGTCGAGTAATTCCACTCCAAACCGAACTGGTTGACTAGGCGATCCACATGCTGACTCCTGAACTGAGGGCCATTATCAGAAATTATTAGGTCTGGGACCCCGAACCGGTAGATGATGTGGTGTTGCACGAAGTTAGCCACAATGGTCCGCAAAACCTGTCTGAGAGAGACTACGTCAGCCCATTTGGAATAGTAGATGGAGGGTCGATGGGTCCTATAATGTCCATGCCCCACTAGAAAAAGGGCCATGATGTCACTGTAGGATGGAGAGGCTCTAGGGGCTCATGAATGGGACTTGAGTAAATTTAACACACTTGACCTCTTTTGACGTAGTTTTGGGCATCGGCTACCACAGAAGGCCAATAATAGTCGAGTTTGCGTATACACTCGTAGAGCTTGTAGACGGATTGATGCAGCTCGTAGATGCTCGAGTGCCCTTTTTCGAGTACTTTGCTTGCCTCTTGTGAATTGATGCATCTGAGGAGGATTCTGTCAAATGACCGACGAAAGAGGACATCCCCATTGAGAAGGGTGTACTTGGTGGACATCCATCGTATGATCTTGCATTCCTCCTGACCTTGAGGCAACCTCCTATGTTTTACGAAGTCCATGATGGGCTCCATCCAAGCTTCTACTACTTCAACTTCTGTACATGTTGGGTCGAAGAATCTGGGTTCCTGCTCCTTAGCCTTAGATTCTTTCCTTCGAAAATTTCCTGCTCTGTCCTAATGACATCCCTAGCCATGAGGAGTGCCCTAAGTGGGTAAGGAGGACACTCAAGGAAGACATCTCTCTCATCGTCTACGTATACTTCGGTTCTCAGGTCGACGTGTCTCCATTCAGTTACCCAGACTGGAGTGGGCCTTGTTGAAGATAATTGGATGGTTTCATCGTGCTTTGAGAGCGCATCAGCCTGCGAGTTTAGCCTTACAGGGATATGACTCCAGGAGAAGTCATCGAACTGGGCCATGTAAGTTTTGACTGTGTCATGATAAGGCTAGAGAGTATCCTTCCTTACGTCATAAATCACCTTTAGCTGCCGGATGACCAGCTCAAACTCGCCGAAGATATTTAGCTGCTCTAAGTCTAGCCCCTAGTCGATCTCCAGCTCGATTATGAGGGATTTATACTTAGCTTCATTATGAGAAACTGCCTTTGCAAGTGAGAAGGATAGAGGAATTATTCCTCCATTAGGAGTCAGGAAGACAACTCTGGCGCCCCCTCTATCGGACTGGAATGCTCCATCAAAGTACATCTCCCATGGCTGAGTTAGCACCGCACATAAACATTTTTCATCATGGAGATCGCCTAACAGGGGAGATTTTGATGGGACTGGGTGAGCCACAATGAAGTCTGCTAGCGCTTGACCTTTAATTTCCTTTTGTGGTACATACGTGATGTCGAACTCCATCCGCAATAGTGCCCACTAGGCCAAACGTCCGACAAGCATGGCTAGGTCGTAAGGAACTTGACCGGCTCTGCTTTGGAGATTAACTTGACCTCGTGGCTGAGCAAGTAATGACAAAGCTTCTGTACCACAAAGATAAGGCTAGACACATTTTTTCAATGGGAAGTAATTCTTCTTGATCCCTTGCCTTCTACGGCTGAGATAATAGAGCACTATCTCTTTCCCTCCATCAATGTTCTACGTCAGGAGTGCCTCGAGTGACTCATTGAGGGTGGTCATGTATAGGATGAGAGGCCTTCCTAACATTGGCGTAGAGAGTACTGATGGATTCAACAAGTACTACTTGATGTCGTCGAGCATAGCTTGGCATGCCTCATCCCATATGAAGGGAGTGCCCTTCTTAAAGAGGTGTGAAAATGGTCTGCATCACCTTGAAAGGTTCGAAATGAACCGCCGAATGTAGGCGAGTTGTCCTTGGAGAAACCGTAGTTCATGGAGGGTCGTAGGTGGCGGCATGTCCTGAATCACCTTGATTTTGACTGATTCTATCTCCAACCCACGGTATCTCACGATAAACCCTAAGAATTTTCCTGAGCGTACATCAAAGACGCATTTCAAGGGGTTCATCTTGAGCTGATGACATAGCAATAGTTCAAACACCTTTTTAAGGTCTTGCACGGGAGTGGCTTTTGTTTCAGACTTTACCACCAAATCATCCACATAGCACTCGACCTCCTTATCAATTGTCCTTGAAGATGGTTCTCATGGCTCGCTGGCGCATGGTCCTAACATTCTTTAGACTAAAAGGCATCACAGTGTAGTGAAAGACACCTTTTGGAGTCAAGAATGCAGTGAGCTCCTAATCCTCTAGCACCATTCTGATTTGGTTATAACCAGAATAACCGTCCATAAAGGAGTAGATTTGGCAAAGGGCCATGTAGTCAACCAGCAACTTGGTGAATGGCAGAGGGAAGTCATCCTTGGGATAAGCAGTGTTCAAGTCATGAAAGTTGATGCAGACCCTGATTTGGCCATTCTTCTTCTTGATTGGAATGACATTTGCCCACCATCTTGGGTATTTGACTTCACGTATAAATCCAGCTTACCTGAGCTTGTTCACCTCAACATCGATCTGCATCTCGAGGTTGGGCTTAAACCTTCTTGGTTTCTGTTTCATGGGTTTGATGGTTGGATCAATCCCGACACGATGGACAACAATCTGGGGGTCTAGACTGAGCATCTCATGATAATATCAGGTGAAGAAGTTTCGATTTTCTCGAAGTAGGGAGATGAAGCTTTCTTTCTCTTCTAGGTACATCTTTGCTGCGATGAAGGTTGGCCTTAGGTCAGCCTCATCCCCAGGTTGATTTCTTCAAGCTCATCATCTCTAGCCTGCCCACCCTCTTCCCACTCTTCGGGGACTTCTTGAAGTTCCATGTCAAGGGACTCATAAGGATTTTCTTTGATCTCTAATGTGGCTACTCATGATCCTGACATTTCGGCCTCTAGGAGGGGCACAACATGGGAGAGGACAGGTCTCTGGCTGGTCCAAGCGATGAAAGGGTTGGCTTCAAGCGGGGGCTGCATGACCTCTTGATTGGCTCACTCGGTACTTGCCCCAAGCTAGGCGACGCCTCATGTACTTGGATCATGTGACAAACCTCGTTAGAGCAGGAGCTCGAAGATGGTTCAGTTTTAGGCTGTGTTGGTAGGGCATCTATGGCTGTCGGGAATCTTGCTGCCCGAGCCAGCATTTCTGAAGGCCAAAGTCAAGTGATGCAGCAGACAACCGAGGCTGGCGTGCTGTGCGTGGCAAGTTAGTCTGGAGGGCCTCAACTTGCCCCGACTGGACTCGAGCTTTGTATGCCGATCTTGTGAGGACCGATTCTTGACGGTCTAGGGACCGTGACTTCTAGGTGGTGATCACCGAAAAGTATTCCTGGACCTGCTTAGGTTCCGAAGTTTGAAGAGGGAAGAAGGGATTACAATGTAGGAGTTCGTCAGAGGTGGTGACCTCGACTGCCTTGGAGGTTTCCCTACTCAAGATCTGCAGGCCTCTTTTCTGCTTGATCCTGAGGCGGCTGTGGACCTCATTCCAAAACCGAGCCTGCGACCTGGACAATCCCATTTTCTTCGAATAGGCGAGGGCCATGTCTATGAGCTGGAGCAGAGAGTGGGGCTCAAAGATGGAGGGCAGCTTGGGTTCTTGTCTTGGAGGCTGGAGGCCTCTATCTGACATCAAGTTGTTGCCTCGAATTCCTTTGTGAGCCCCAGGTGTTTGGTTGACCTGGGGCTAGCTCAAGATGGTACTCTTAGGGAAGACCATTGAGTATCAGGACTCGAGGTGCTTGCCTGGCATCGAGGAAGTGGCGAAGGAAGAAGCTGGTTCGTGACTCCGCTTGAGTCTGGATCCGAGAGGGACCTGCAAAGATGGTGCGTGTGCACATTTAGGGTTAGCCGTCCGGGTAACATGGGGGTTAGCCCTGGCTTGGTCAATGGGTTTGACCTGAGGAGGCTGAGACGTAGGAGCTTGTGTTTGTGGGGGACGAGGCGGCAGCTTGTCTCTCGCAAGGTGAAGCTGTGTGTGCCAGGAGGGAAGACGGAACAGTCGACCCTCCTATGCTCGAGGTGGCGTAGAGCTAGCGGTTCCCCAAACTGTGGAATGCGAATGCATGGTGCATAAAGGGTTTGGCCCGAGAAGGCCTAGCCCTGAATGCAAGTCAAAGCAACCTGAGGGTTGGCCTGAGGTGTGGCTCGAGTGGATAGACCACGAGCCTTTGAGTGTGTGCGAGGGGTGAAGACCTGAGGCCTTCTACCTCTGTGTACCGACCCTCCAGGTGTGGAGGCTCATTGTATAGTAGTCTTCAATCCAAAAGGCATCATTGTGTAGCAGAAGACCCCTTTTGGAGTCAAGAACGCGGTGGCTTCCTCATCTCTTGGTGCCATACATATTTGATTATACCCAGAGTATCCATTCATGAAGGAGAATATTTGGCAGTGAGTCGTAGAATCAATGAGCATCTTCGTGAACGGCAACGGGAAGTCATCCTTAGGGCAGGTGGTATTCAGGACACAGAAGTAAATGTAGACCCTAATTTGGCCATTCTTTTCTTGACTAGAACAACATTTTCCAGCCATTTTGGGTACTTAACTTCATGAATGAAGTTGGCTTGCCATAGTTTAGTCACTTCAGCATCTATCTACATTTTCAAGGTTAGGTCTGAACCTTCTTGATTTCTGCTTGACGAGCTTGACAGAGGTATCGATGCCGAGATGGTGAGCCACAACTTGAGGATCCAAACCAGTCATCTCATGGTAATGCTAGGCAAAGACATCTAGGTTTTCTTATAAGAAGGCAGTAAAGTTCTGCTTCTCATTTGAAAGTGGGTCTGGGATCGGCTTCATCCCCTGGATTTATCTCCTTGAGTTTATCGGCTGTGGCTTGACCGCCTTCTTCCCATTCTTCTGGGGCCTCCTGTAACTCCTCATCATTGCTTTCATATGTCTTTTCCTTAACCTCAAGTGCATAGACCCATGATTCTGACATCTCTGCTTCCCAGAGAGCTCCATGGTAGGTCATGATCTCTACACCTTTCTCGAATCAAGGGACAAAAGGGTCAATCTCAAACATGGAAAGCATATCAAGCTACAAGGGTTCGATTTGAAAGTTACAAGGAGGTTGAGATTCAACAATTGCGGGGACAGAGGCACCGTTATATGAATCACTCGGTTTTTGCATGGGTGTCTTCATATACCTGTGCCATGTGGCAAGCTTCCTAAAAATAGAAGCTCTCCCCTCTTGATTATCCCAGCCTCTCCTCAAAGTCAGGCTCAAGAGGCCACTAGGTTTTCTTTGGCTTTGACTTCTTGTGCTTCTTAGCAGAAGAAGATGGTTGTGTTTTGGCTCGAGCTACCAGGGCATCAGCAACTGTTAAGAATCCAGCTGCATGGGCTAGCGCTTTCTTCAACAGCCTTCAATTCGTCCTGCTTATATTGGTTCCGTCAAGTTCTCTATTAAGAGCCTCGAAGTCTGAACATTTCAAGGTTGTACCTGCAGTAGACATAAAAGAAGAAGGATGAGAAGAAGAAGAAGAAGGAGAAGGGTCAGTCGGTGAGGGACTTTTAAGGTCATTCCCCTCATCGGATAGATCTGGACAGCTTTTTACGTCATCACCAGAGTTGGACATGTTCAGGGAATCTTTTAGGTCCTTCCCCTGCTTAGACCGTTGGGAAGTGCTTTTAAAGTCGTTGCCCTCATTTCAAGTATTCTGAGAAGAAGATGGCGCGGGGACATCCTCTTAACGAGGCAAGGAAGGAAGGATGATCGCATCAGGGATAAAGTCCAATAAAGTTGGCAATGGGGGAAGAGGCTTTAGAAATTCCAGCTCAACTGGCAGTAGAGTAGTCTTGTTTCTTCGACGATCAGCCCTTGGTCCCTGTCTCTTTTTGGTTTTAATTGGTAGTGGTTGATCCGTCTCGCTACGTTTATGGACAACCTTAGCTTGACGAACTACTTCTCGACTTAAGGAGTTGAGTCTGCTCCGCTCATGATGGACTATCCATGGTTGAGAGGTCGAGGGTTCAACAGGATCTGAGTCATCTTTACCCATGACTTATGTGATGAGGTCCTCTCGTACCACTGGAGTAGTGGTTTGGGGATCTCTCTCTGGAACGTTGTAAGACTCTTGACATCCCTGTATCTTCTTCACAATTATATCATGGAAACTGGAGCATTCGCTCAGGTCGTGGCCCATATTTGATGGTACGGGCACCAATGGTTCTCAGTTCCTTGAGTAAGGCATCGAGGTTGCCTTGCCGATTTTGGTGTGATGAGTGGTTAGGTGCCTCAATCTCGCCCTTCGAATCTAGGTGATTTGGCGGCACGTGTCTCAGGTTTCTGGTGAACCCACGATTGTATGATCGCTCTCTCGCAACCTTGCTCAAGGGCAAGGACAGGTATACCAACCAATGAGAAAGGAATTTTAGGTGGGTTCGAGACTTACTTGGGCTAGCTCGTGTGGGCACCCTCTTAGATCACGAAGAAATCCACCCAGCTGCTTGAGCTGGTTCAGAATCACCTCTCTTGACCTGTAATCCTCTTATTTTTTCTACAGAACACTTCTATTGTTAATTTGTAAGACAAGTGGGTCGAATGGACCTACCCTTGTCTTAGGGTAATGCACGTTCACATGCAAAGGCGATGAACTGCAAGGTTCGAGGAGAGACAAAAAAAAAAGAGAACAGAGCTTGATGTGGGGGTGAGACTAGCATGACAACCAGAAAGTACCGACTCGGAGTGGTAGCAAGATGGGCATGGTTCTCAAGAACTAGCACGGTGGCAATAGTACTCGAAACTGAGGTCAGCGTGTCGGTGATAGGCTCGGTCTGCTCTTAGTCAAGTGGGGAGAGGAAAGAGGTGAAGAGGAAAGAACGAGACGGCGAAGAGAAGGGCGAGTCCAGATGTCAATAGGCATCTCAGTGGGCAATACAAGGAGATGACACATCCCTTGTGGACAGCACGGGACGCATGGAGAATGGCGATGAGCACCGGACAAGTGGAGGAGGCTCACAGATGGTGATAGTTGTTGCCAAAACCCTTAGTAGGCGGCGATAGGTATCACCGTCTGCACTAGGCGCGCGACAGGGAGAGACCCCTGGTGGCAGCAACCATCCTTGCCGTCTGGGTTCTTCACCGAGACGTAAAAGTTATGTCTATGGGCGGCGGTGGGTGTCGTCAGAGCCTCTAGAGGGCGACAATAGGTATCGCCATCTTCGCTAGATGCACAGTAGAGGACGACCCCTACCGGTGACGAGCTTCGCCGTCTGGGTTCTTCGCTGAGACGTCACAGCTACGCCTATGGGCGGCGATAGGTAGCGCTATCTACAGACTTCGTTGAAAGAAAGAGACAGACGAAAAGAAGGGGAGGGGGACTCATGCATGACACTGCCATCACCATGCACAACTTGTGGGACCAAGGGTGAGGTATGCACGGTACTGCCACTGTCGTGCATTACCTCTGCAAGGAACTCAGGCGAAGAAGACGGAGAAGAGAAGGGAGAAGAGAAAGAGAAGAGGAAAAGAAAAAGAAGAGAGAGAAGGTTTACCTCAACCTAAGGGTACCCGTCAAAAGTTTCTCTCACCTCACTCTCTCTCTCAAATGTGTCACCATAATGGTAAGCAAGAGAAACTTGTATTTAGTGAAAAATCTCTCTCGTGTATGTATGCCTCTTCTCCTTTTTCCATACAATGATGGTACATATATAGAAGTATGCCCCAAACATGGGTGGATGATCAAAAGTTACTCTAATTGTTAAAAATTAAGATTAAATTGAATTAACAGAAACTAAAAAATATTGTACAAAATGATCGATTTGCACCTTCCTAACAAAGTCGTTGAATTTCAAAACAGCCCCTATGTTACCATTGGATTTGCGTTATCTTGCATGGTTGATCCAGGGTCATTCTGGTGCCTGGTTGATCATAAGATAATTGTTCTTTTGTAGGGCTCAACATGGCGATCGATTTGATACCAACTTCGAGCCATGGATCATATTTTTGGTGCACAATCATGTGACTAGAAATTTGAGTAGATCTTGAAAGTGTGGATCGATAGTGTACTTGTTCCTTGATGTTTTTCTATGTTTTCTTCGTTGAATCACACTGAGCATGCCACTATGATCATGGGGCAACAAACGCAGCTCGATTTTGTGGCCGAACGAAGATCTTGCAAGTTTGGAATTTTGGTCGAAATCAAGGATTCCGACGATAGAATTTGCAGTCTGTTTGTCGCCTTCATATGCATAATCCGACCATTAATCATGTACAAGGTTTGGGTCAGAGATGGCCCGAGACCTTATGCCCGTAATGGATTTCGTCTCGGGTCAATCGATCTCGCAGCAATGTAATTTGACCACTCGAGCGAGGCATGATACTGCTAAATTTCCTGTACTTTTTTTCATGGATCAACAACTTCTCTCTAGCTTTTCTTCGTGCTCGGGTAACGTCATGGGGCGTGCCACATATTGAATCGCTCGTCTTGACTAGACGAGCATGCTCACCAATTTTGAGCATGATCCGACTTAGGATGAGTGAGATATGATTGTTGAAAGTCACTGATCGTGACTGTCCCTTCATTGGTGTAGTGTTGCGGGTGGCCGCACGGAATAACGTGCGTCTTCTCCTGTTTCACTCTTTCACCAATAACTTCTTCTTGGAATGTCTGTTTGAGCTGAAACTTGACCCTTAAAGGTTTCAACCGTGCCGGATCTAATGGTAGTGGTCTAATAGCAATTTGAGATGATGAAAATGTAGCTCTAGTTATAGGGGTCCATTTCAGGGTGTCAAAGGCCGATTCAACTGGAACTGTTTCTTAGTCTGCACTGCCTTAAACATGTCGGAATGTGATGAAGCTTCGCAGGAGACTCTTAAGAGACCTCATACAGATCTTGGCCAGCTTTGGGTTTGTTTTGAGACTATCTGAATTTCCACTATTTGCTAGGCTTTTATTGAGCGGCGGCCCCATGTTGATGAAAAATACCTTTCAACAATGTGGCCTTCTAGAGGAATCATAATGAACATGGCGTGAATGAGATCAGGGGCTTCTTTTCCTCTTGGACTGTCAGTGCATGGGAGGCTTGTGCTGCCCCGAATGCCTTCTTTTGCTCTTCAAGTTTTACCTGACCTATCTGGATTAATGCTTCGATAATTATTTTAACGTGTAACAGTCCTCTATGGGGTGGTTTATCCTCCGATAATAAGCACAGCGATTCACGTAGGTATTGAGTCCATCTTGATAAGGGAACTTGGTCTCTGAGAGCTCAATCATGTTCTGTTCGAGTAACAATCAGAGTAGTGTAGGGACCCATTCCTTTTCAAAGGGGTAGATTTTGTTCTTATGCTCGGTCCAATAATAATCTCGATTAAGGTTCACAGGTGGGGCTGCACGATTGTATGAATGTTGTTGCTTGCCTGCCTAAGATGCTATCTTTGTTGTGCTTACCCCTTTGGAGAGGTCCAAAGTTTGAGAGGGAGCCTTCTTTGGGTCGCTTACGGTGACGGCCGCACTAATCACTCCTTTATGTTACTTGTCCTGGGTATTGGTACGAGAGTTACCATTGCGTCGATTGTTTCCTGAGCTTGCAAACTGTTGTCATGACCCACCGTGGTGGCGTGACAAGCTTTCTATACGGACCGACTTAGAGATTAGCTCTGACATGGAGGTCAGATTGGAGGTCGCAACATGTAGAGCAATTTCATGTCGCATGTGTTCGCACACAGGTTTGAACTGCTTCCTTCTCAAGCATGGAATTGGGATGGCGAGCGGCCAAATCTCTCCACCTTGATATGAATTGATCCATAGGCTCATCGAGATCTTGGGTCAAGGTGAGGAGCTTGATGGTTTGGACCTTTGTCTCGACCTCATAGAAGCGCTGGTGGAACAGTTTCTCCATTTCCACCCAAGTATGTATTGAGTTTGGCGAAAGCCGAGCATACAACTGAAAGGCCATGCCATCAAGGGTTTCAACAAATTAACGGAAAAAGAGTCTCTCGTCAGCCACTATCTCTCGACATGCTACATGGAAGTGGGCGATATGCTGGTGCAGGGATGTGGTTCCATTGAACAGCGAAACTTCCCTTTCTTATAGTCTGAGGGAAATGGCACCTGATCAATGTAAGAAGGATACGGCTTTTGGTAAAGCGTTGCTCCCTACATACCCGAGATCTATAGGTTCTTTAAGCTATGGGTTACCATAGCGTCAATGTCTGCCTGTGAGACAGGGTGAGGGACGAAATTGTCTTGTGAGGTAGGAGGAGGAGGCTGCCTTGAAGGGGCATCATCTAAATGATGGGAGTTGACCTCATGGTTAGCCAAGTGTCGTGCGACATCTATATGATCAATCTTCTCCATCATTGCATGTACCATGTCTTCAAACCTATTCATACGCTCTTCCTGAGAGTCGCTAGGTTTGTTTACAACCATTACGCTGACCATTTATCAAGGAAGGTCAGCCTTAGTTGCAGTTGATGGCTTCTAGGCTTGAAGGGTCACACGTAGTAGATTGGTCAGCGAGGGGTCAGCATGCCCCTACTGGACTCGAGTCTTGTATGCCGATCGCGTGAGGACCGGTTCTCAACGGTCTTGGGACTGTGGCTGCTGAGCGGCTAGGTCATCTTCTACAACACTAACCATAATGCAAAGTTTGTGGACTTCTTGAGGCTTTGTCATCTGAAGAGGGTAGAAGAGATTCAGACAAAGGGGGTCATCAGAGCTGGTTGCCCCTACCGTCTTGGTTGCTTCCCAAGTCAAAATTTGCATACCCTTATCACGTTTAGCTTTGAGGTTTTGATGGACCTCATGCTAGAACTGCGATTGAGTCTGCGGCTGGTCGGCTTTTCTTGCGCAGGAAAGAGTTGTTTACATTAGGTGAAGCAACGAGTGTGGGCCAGGAATTGGGTTCATTCTGCATTGGGGAGGATGAAGGATTTAATCACCCATCAGGTCTTTGCCCCTAGCTTTCATATGAGCTCTAGAGACATGACTGAGATGACGAGGCTGGCTCAAGATGGTACTCTTGGGGAAGATCTTCGAGTACTAGGGCCAGAGGTTCTTGCCCGACAGAGAAGGAGAAGGCAAGAAAAGGGTTGACTCATGTCAGTGTCTGAGTCGGGAGCAAGGGGCTGTGTGTGACAGTGACGTGTGTGCACCCCTTGAAGAAGGATCACCGGTGACTTAGAGGTCAACCAAGACTCAAGCAAGTGGTCTAGCGTTAGGAGGCCGAGAGCTACGAGCAGGTGTCTGGAAGAGAATAGATGGAAGCCTGCTCCTTACAGGGTGCGCTAGTGTGTGCTGAGTGGGAGGATGAAGGAGTTGTCTCCTGTGTGCTTGCATTGGCTCAGCAATGGCATTGCCCCGAGCAGTGGGATGCATGTGTATAACGTGTGCAGGACCTAGCTTTAGGAGGCCTGATCTTGGACGATGACTCGATGTAACATAAGGGTTGCCCGGAGGTGTGAGTGGATGACCCACGAGGCCTTTGGTGTGTGCGAGAGGTGTAGGCCTTAGGGTCTCCTCCTTGATGTCCCTAGCCTCTAAGTAGAGACTCATGGTGGTGCAGGAATGTAGGGGGAAGCCTTGCGACGACCCGCAGAAGCAACGACAACTTGCTTTCCTTCTACAGAAAGGGACTGGGCAGCCTTGCGTCGTACGTCGGCAATACAACCGACAAGTGACTTGCCAATTGCAGGGTGCATGCTGTGAGTGGGAGCAGATATGCTACCGATGCAGGGTGGTGCCTTGGTAGAAGTTCCATCAGAGTTAGGAGTTGGGGAGTTAAGGACTTTTAAGTCCCTCCTCACCCCTATCCAGGTTAAGACCTAGGAGCTAGACACTAGGTCTTTGCTCAGGAGGAATGCTGGGAACCAAATTTGAGGAACTTCTTTCAGAGGGATGCTCACGAATGCGGGTATCAGAAAATCTCGGATTTGGAAAAATGGGTTAAAGAACCTAGAAGCCATGTAGTGTGTGAAAACAGAAAAACAAAGGAGAAACTAGCCAAACAAGAATGATTCAAAGAAGGGGTAGCAAGTCCCTAGTGGAGTCACCAAGCTAGTTTAATGCCTCGATCTTGCCCTCCGGATCTGGATGATCTAGCGGCACACGACTCGGGGTTCGGGGTAACTCGAGACTTTGAGATCACTCTCTCGGGAACCACTCTCAGGAGCAAGGGCCGGTATACTAACCGATGAAAGAGGAATTTAAGGTGGGTTCAGGACTTACTTGAGCTGGCTCATGTGCGAACCCTCTTAGATCATGAAGAAAGTCCCCCAGTCATAGAGATGGTTCGTAATCGCCTCCGTTGACCTGTACTCTCTTATTTTTGCAATCACACACACATGGTTAATTTATAAGGCTAGTGGGTCAAGTGACCCCTCCTTGTCTTTGGCGAATGCACATAGGCATGCACATTCAAAAGAAGAAAAAAAGGCTAAGAGGATAGGTGAAAGAAGAAGAAAGAGATAGAATAGAGAGATTGGAATTTGACTAGGTGGCTAGACTAACACAGTAGCAAGACCGACAAGTAATTGACCTAACATGTTAGCAAGACAGGCACGGTAACTTGATCGACACAACAATAATACTACTAGACGACAGAATGATCATCGACCAGCCTGGTATGATGGCTAGCCTATTGTGGTAGTAAGGCAGGCACGGTGACTAAAACCGGCACAGCGATAGTACTGCTAGATGATGAAACTATCATGGCAGTGCTTGACTTAGCCTCCCTTGATCAAACGAGAGGGAAAGAAGAGAAGAGAGAAAAGAAAGAGAAACGGAAAGGCATGCACAGTACTACCGATGTCGTGCGTGTGAGAAAAAGAAAAGAAAGAGAGAGAGAGGGAAAGAATAAGAAAGGAACAATAAGAAAGAAGAGAAAGGGGGAAGAAGAGAGAGAAAAAAGAGATAGAGAACATGGACGGTGATGAACTTTTGCCGTCCATGACAAAGGATTGACAGGAGAGAGAGGACATGGACGGCGACGAGCATCTGCTGTCCATGACGAAGGAGAGAAGAGAGAGAAAATACGGATGGCGATGAGCATCCACCATCCAAGATAATGGAATCATAAGAGAGAGAAGACATAGACGGCGATGAGCTTCCGCCATCCATGACAAAGAAGTAAAGAGAGAAAAAACATGGACAATAATGAGCTTCCACCATCCATGACAGAGGAGAGAAGAGGAAAGAGAAAACATGGACAGCGATAAGCATTCGTCATCCATGACACATAAATTAGAAGAGAGAGAAACATGGACGGCGATGAGCTTCCGTCGCTCATGACACAGGAGAATAAGAGAGAGAAAACATGGACGACGTTGAGCTTCCACCGTCCATGACATAAGAATTGAAAGAGAAAGAAAACATGGGTGATGATGAGCTTCCGCCGTCCATGAGACTGGGGAATAAGAAAGAGAAAACATGGACGACGATGACCTACTACCATCCATGATAAGAGAATTATAAGAGAGAGAAAACATGGATGGCGATGAGCTTCCGCCGTCCATGATACATGAGAATAGGATGAACTTTGACATAGGCTCGGCCCATCACTCGGGTTAAGGCTCGGCCCACTATCTATGACCTAGAAGTAAGAGGACATCACATCCGGTGATAGGCTCCGCCATGCATGATCAAAGAAGAAAGAGAGAGAAACAGAGAGAGAAGGAAAGTGAAGAAAAAGAAAAGAAAGATAGAAAAGAGAGGAGGAATGTGAAGAAAAAGAAAAGAAAGATAGAAAAGAGAGGAGGAAAGTGAAGAAAAAGAAAAGAAAGATAGAAAAGAGATAAGGAAAGTGAAGAAAAAGGAAAGAGAGAAAGAGCTAGACAACAACAGGAGAGAAAGAGAGAGATGAGAGGAGGAGAGAGAAAGAGAAAGAGAGAGATGAGACGAGGAGACGAGGAGATAGAAAATTACCTTCACTAAAGGGTATCAGACGTTTTTCTCTCTCCTTTGTCTCTCCAAGACCTACCCATAATTGGAATGTGAAAGCTCTCAAATTTTATTGATGAGTATTGAAAAATCAAGGGTCTTATAACAATTGTGTTTAGCATGTACTTATAGACTTGGGCCCAAACATAGCTGTATGATAAAAAACTACCTAAATTGATGATAATTACAATTTAATTGAATTAAAAGAAATTCTAAAATTGGGCGCAAAAGGATTGTTTTGCCCCTGCCCAACAATAGATGAAATTTTAAAACAGTCTCTGTTGCTGCCCTTGAACTTACATGATCTTCAATGGATGCTTCAAGGTTTCTCTGGAGTCCGTTTGGCTGAAAGGTGTTGCTTTCTTGTCGGGCTCAGCATGACGATCGATTTGATACGAACTTCGAGCCATGAATCACGTTTTTTAGGCCACGATCATGCGACTCGAAATTTATATAGATCTTGAAAACTTCTGATCGATAGTGTGCTTGTTTCTTAATGTTTTTCTTTAATTTCTTCACAGAATTGCACTGAGCATGCCATCACGATCATGTTGCAATGAACGCAGCTCGATTTTGTGTCTGGACGAAGATTTTGTCGTCTTAGGTTTTTGGCCAAAATTTGAAAATCCGGCAGCCAGAATCTACAGCAAATTTGACCCTTCATGTGTCGAATCCTTCATCGTACATGGAGTTCAGACTTGAGATAGCCTCGAACCTTACATACATAATGCAATTGGTTTCACGTTGATCGGGTATACGAGCGTCGTGATATGGCCGCTCGATCGAGGCATGCTGCTGCTAATTTTTATGCAACTATCTTCACAGATCATCAAATTCTCTCTAGTTTTTCTCCCTGCTCGGGTATCATCACGGGTCGTGCCACATATCAAAACGCTCTTTTTATAAGACGAACATGCTTACCAAATTTGAGAGCGATCTAACATAGAATGAGTGAGATATAGATCTTTGAAGTTGTCGCTCGAGACATTGCACACGAGCCTCCTTTAATGGAGATTGGTGCCGGGAGGCCGCACAAGAATAGCGTGCGACCTACCCCTTTTTAATGTTTTACCCATAACTTTGTCTTGGATTGTCCGATTAAGCCAAAACTTGATCCATAGGGGTTTTCGACTGTGTCAGATCCAATGGCGATGGTCTCATAACTGTTTGACGTACCAAAAATATAGTTCTAGTTACAGGGTCCATTTCAAGGTGCTAAAGGGTGATTTTCTCAAAAAATTTTCCTTGTCTGCGCTGCCTTAGACATGTCAGATTGAGACGAAACTTGACCGGTGGCCTTTTGGAGTGCTTAGGAATATTCTGACCTGTTCTGGGGAAATTATAAGACTGTTAGGAATTCCACTGTATGTTAAGCCTTTTTTGACTGACTTCTCTTTTATTCTGCATCGGGACTCTAGGTGCTAAAAAATGTGTTCAAACATCGTGCTCCCGGGTCCTCACCTGGATTTAGGAGAGAAGGGAAGTGAAACTCCCTCGCTCCTTACCTTCCATCATTGGTGGACAACCCATCAAGGCTCCCTGCATAGGTGACACATCAGTCACCTCATGTTGTATGCAACCTGCCACCGTGGACACTTTTAAGCCCAGACCTCACTCAAACCCTAGTTGACCTCCACCCGAATACCTTCTTCGAGGGGTGCACATGCACCGTTGCCACGGTCTACACCGAGCTCCAAGTCGAAAGCTCATTGGTGGCCCAGTTCTCCCCCGCCCGTCCTTTCCTCTCATGAGAAGCCTCTGCAGACTTAATACTCAAAGGTCTTGCCCAAGAGCACCATCCTGTAGTCCCCTCTCTAAGTTCCTCTTGCCCCTGCAATTCATAAGCTAGCTCGGAGAAAAACTCCCGTTGCGAATGAGGTCTCTCTTCATCCTTCTCTCCCTAGGTCAATACAGTCCAAAATAGCCAAACGGACTGTCGTTGCTGACCCTTATCTCTTGCCTCAACTCATGAAGGTAGCTTTAGTCTGTTTAAGGAAGGTTGACTGTTCCCAATAACAATCCCATTCCCAGTTCTGGCAAGGTGTATTCCAGAACCTGAGAGTTGAGCATGAGAAGGGTGTTCGGATCACACCAAATATAAAGCATAGAAGCTATGAGGCAAGTAAAGGCATCGACCCTCTAACCAAGAACCCCTTCTACCCATTAGTGATGACGATTGATCCCGAAGAAAGAGGGGTGGAAGTATGCACGGTGGTTAACCTTGTGAGTGACGACCCTACCCAGCAACACCTACGGTCTCAAGATCGTCATGAACCGATCATCACCAGCTCCACATTTAGGGCCCAAGCTCAGTCAGGGCAAATCCAACCCTTGCTAACAGATCTCCCACACCCTGTGCACTGAGCGCATAAAGCCCCAGCCATACAAGAGGCTTCCCCCTCCGAAGAAAGAGTTAATGTGATGGTCGTCGACTAGCCGGAGGATGAACAACAAGAACGGCTAACCCGACTTGAGGACATGATATACCGGATGATGTAGAAGATCGACCGAATGGAAAGTACCAGGCGCCATAGGAACTCATCCCATCATGGGGCTTCCCCACAACTTCCTCATCCAATCAAGGAGCTGCCGAGGCAGCCACCCCCACCTAACTCACATGATCATTCTTCCCCCTGCCAAGTTTCACAAGCTAACATCGATGCCATGGTCAGCCATAGCCTGCGAGATAGACAGCTCCTTAGGACATAAGAGACGTCTCTCTACCAGAAACCCTACCTTTCTTATATTGACTCGCTTCCCTTTCCCCTAAATTACCAAAAGGGAAGACTCCCCGTCTTCAACGGCACAAGTTCTCCCTGCCAGCATATCGTTCACTTCATTTCAGCATGTCAAGAGATGGCAGCTGATGGGAGATGACTCCTCCGTCAGTTTGTCGAAACTCTTGACTGACCGACATTTAAGTGGTATGTGCGGCTTCAACCAAATTCAGTGCAAACCTGGGAAAAGATGGAGCACCTATTTTACAAGCGCTTCTATGAAGTTGAAAGGGAAGTCCAAGCCATTCAGCTTTTCACCATGACTCAAGGTCCAGTGGCGCCAGTTGACCAATTCATCGCAAGATGGAGAGACCTGGCTGTGTACCAGACTAACCCCATGCCTGAAATTGAAGGGGTTCAAACTTGTGTTGGTAACATGTGATCGGAAATCTCCCGGCATGTCGAGGCTTCGAACACCACCTTTATATCGGACCTGATCTCTAAAGCAGTCCTCATAGAGAGTCTCTTTAAGCACCATAGTGAGCCCCAAGGACAGCCGTCAAGTGGAGGAAACAGTCGCAATTTTAGTAATACACGTCCTAACTCTCGGGGCACTCAGCAAAAAGGGGCAATCAGTGTCGCCGTCACCATGACCGATCCTAAGAAAGCCCCCCCTCAGACCCTCGATTTCTCTAAAGATGTGCACCCCATCAATGCTCAAGGGCCAACCCAAGTAAAGTAACAACCACCTCAGGCTTACAAGTAGGTGCCTCCCCCACAAAATCTTTATCAAAAGTATTTCTAGGAACAAAAGAGGAATAAGGTTTATAGCTTCGATAAGGAATGGGTTCCCGCCCTACTCCGAATGTTGCTAGAACAGGAGATGATTGCTTTACCCAAAATGAGAAAGGTGGAGGAAGCTGAACTCGTTACCCACAAGAATTATTATGCCAATCATATAATGCTAGGACACCCTATCCAGGATTCCTTCACCCTTAAGGATCATATCATAGCTTTAATCCAAAGGGGACAGATTCAACTGGATGCCCTTAATAAAGCATTCGGGGCAACTGTGGGATCCTTTATGGTGGCGAATAAAGAAGTTGAACAAGACAATTATGCTGATGAACTACCGCTGGATCTCCTCTCGGCAATGTTCATCATGATGATGATTCAAGAAGGAATCATCTCGCCATGACTGTCAAGGCAACCAAAGCATATTTCCAAAGGAACTGAGCATCTCTAGTGCCCGTATCACCAGATATACATCCATGAGCTGGTTGAATGCTTCGCCTTTCGAGCCTTAATTCAAGAGAAAGTGCGCAATAGACATGAAGGAGGCACTCAAACCCCAAGGTCGCCATCGTAAGAGGATAATCAAGCACAAACCTCTTGTGATGGTGCACCACCGAGATCTTCTGAGCCAGACGGACCCCCTGCTTTTCTGCCATGGCAGATATACCGAGGCCAAAACCGAATGAAGTCCATGTGAAGGGAAGCAGTTCACCAAACAAAGGCCAACTTCTGGACCTCATGGACGCAACGAGCCTATGCCAACCTTAAAGAAAAGTAAGAGGAGGCGCGTACTAAGGACTACTCGTCAAAGGAGGGGAGTCCCTCAAACGATAGTCGAGGTAGAATTCCTTTTGCCCATACCTCCACTGCCGACATTGCAGGACTTCCTTCCTAAGCCAGCCACCGCAATCGACAGAGGAGGAGTCTTAAGGTCAATCCAGGCTTCCCACAAGTCCAACAAAGGTGATGACACTAAAAGAACCGCTCAACGGTCCAAGCAAGGTAAAGACTTTAAAGATCCCTTGCACACGTCCAATCCAGTTGATGACTTTAAAAGCTACCCATTTCGTTCAAATTTAAGTGATGACCCTAAAATTTATCACTCTATCTCCATCCCTGATTCTTCAAACTCTTCTTGTTCTCATCCATATTCTATAGGGCTAGCTCTCGAATGTCCAGACTTTGAAGCTCTTGATGAAAAGCTTAAAAGTTGCAATATTAGCAAGCGCCATCGAAAACAGCGTAAGAAAATGGTGGCCCAAGTGGCTGGGTTCCTAACAGTCACAAATGCCAACCTCCATCAACCTCTATTCCACCCACCCAGTCTAGCCAGTCTTTAATGAACTCGGCTACACAACCCAGCCAATCAATACCAAATCCGATTGCACAACCTGTACCTACCCCAAACCTTAAACCTCTCCAATCCATCCCGGCTGCACAGCAAAATCAGCCAGCACCCCGAAGCAACCCTTTGTTACCCAAGCCTACCGTATCACCAAAACCCATGGCGGGCCCAGGAAAACAAAAGGGTGACGACGACAAGGTCAAGTATGACGTTGTTGGACACTTGAGAAAGCATCACGCCCTCCTCGATGTCTATGACACCCTGATGCTCTCAAGAGACTATTGTAAGGCCCTGATTCAGGCTCTCTCTTCCCTCGAGGTGTACGAGACAGAAGTAGAGCCTATTGAAGTTCACCCCGCAATCTTGAGCAATTGCATGTCCGTCACCTTCTCAGATGATGACCTTCTATTGTCGGGGAAATTCTATAGCCGCTCTCTCTTTGTGACTGGCAAATTGCATCCACACCCCATCAGCCGAATGATGTTGGACGGCGGGTCTATGGTAAACCTCATCCCAAGAAGAATCCTTACTCGCCTCAGATTGGGATCTGATGACCTCACACCCACAACCATCACGGTTCAATTAGTCAAGAGAAAACCCGACTGGCACGATCGGTGAGCTAAATGATTATGTCCGGTTTTACGCAATCGACACTGACACCTCTTATAACATACTCCTCGAGTGGCCCTGGATGCATGACCAAGGGGTAGTCCCATCTATGCTCCACAAGTGCTTTAGTCAAGATTGGAACCAATATATAGTCTATGCCTATAAATGACCCTTTCCCATTGTCAAGACGCATTATGTTAATGTAAAGTGTTACATTACGGATCCCGCACGGACCCGAGAGCCAAAAACCAAAAATCAAGGGTTCGCAAGGAAGGTAGAAACGTCTCCGCATGAGGATGCTGAAGATGTAGGACAAGAGCTCTCGAGTTTGTTCAAAGAAGAAGAAAGAAGCAACAAGCTCCGCCCTCTAGCTCCTATAAACCTGAATGTCCCTCGTTACACCCCGGAAGTACCACCCACTAGCCGCAGAGAAGAGTCCTCACCCTCTGCTTCTCCAATCCCAGAGCCATTGGCATTTATAGTTGAATCGGTGATTACCACCAAGCAGGAGGAAGCCATGCGAATAAAAGCTTCAACGCCTAGGGTCACCTACACGCCAACCATCGGAAGGTTCTACACATCCCTATCCCACTCCTCAAGGTGGATGCAGCGTGGTAATCAGATCGCAAGATCCTTCGCATTCCAGACTCCTTGAGAATGGACGAGGGCTCCCATCCAATTCAGGGGTCAGCCCATGTATGTGACCCCTGATAGTGTTACATATCCCTGACTCGTTGATAAAGGAGAAGTCAAGCAAGGATCCCTTGACCCATCATCAAGATCAGGCCACTTTCGCTGAGCTAAAAAGGGTAGTTCGAGACCTTTAAAGCCAATTGGAGGCCATTTGTAAAGGTAAGGCCAAATTGGGAGAAGCTTCTTTGGTAGGGTTCGTGCCAGAAACCACAAAGCATGAGGATTCTAAAACCTTGCCTCACCCAGAACCCAAGACCTCCCATGACTGGAGCCTCTATAGCCAGCAGGCTCATTGCATCATGAGGACAATGGATTAAGATCCTCTAGATGGTAGGGAAGTAAGTGCCCCTTTTGAGGTCATTGAGACCGCGGCTGCACGGCATGCCTTGAGGAAAGGAATCGGATATCCAACTTCCTCTCATCTTTCCTCATAGCATGATGAATGCGGTAAAAAAGCCGAGAGGGTGTCACGGATAAAAATATCAAAATAAAAATGACGAAGCATGATGGTATCATCACCTTTCATGGCCAACAGTCGTTGGAATAAAGGATGGGCACGATGAAAACCCGAGAAGGCATCGTGTGCTAAAAAAAAAAAGAATGGCAGATATGAGGTAAAAGCCATCGAAAAAAGCGCCACAAAAATGCTCCGTGGTTCGACAAAACCTAGAAATGGTGTGCACCCCAAGGACTTAAACGAAAACCCAAAAGGGCGTTTATGTCAAAAGACATGAAGGAAGGCACTTGAAAGTTCACAGTCTCCCACAAAGGTAGCCGAGCTACTCGTGCAGGAAGATGGCTATGACCCCCAACAAATGCGCGTTCCTTGACCCATTCCTTATGCCACCAATCAAGCAAGATAAGGATTGAATACACAGGAGAAAAAATGGAAAGGTGAACAAACCATGGGTGAAAGGGAAAAAGTGATTGCAAACCATAGAGTGAAGGAGAAATACAAATGAAAATTTATTTCATGAATAAGACAAGATTACAGGTTTGTTATTACACTGAATCTGTAACTCCCAAAAATACAATTATTCTTAAATAAACATTAAACCAAGGGATGTTGCTTCAAGGCTACGCATCCTCCTCGAGTGGCGATCTCCTCTAAGAGCCCTTTTCACCTCCACATGGGAGGTCTCTTGCTCTTCCTTGAAATCCTTCAAGGAAGGCAAATGGGGAGTCTCAGCCGAAAAGAATGATCGTGCATGGGGGTTCGAGTAGAACATTTCCTTCACCGGCCGTTGCAATCCTGGCTGAGCCATCTCCCCACCATTGCAATCCAGGCCGAGCCATCATCACCACCTTATGCACGGCTTCAAGCCTCACCCTCCTAATATTAAACGAACAATAGGAGCCCGCCACCACTTGTTAGATGCCACGATCTCGCCCCGGGGTCGGGATGACCTTGTGGCATGCGTCTCGGGTTTCGAGGAAAACCTGGGACTTGAGACTGCTCTTTCAAGAACCTTGTTAAGAAACAAGGGCAGGTACACCAGTTTGAACACATTTTTTAGAACCTTGGGTCCTTGATGCGAAATAAAAGACAAGTCGATCAATAGAGCCCTGACTTACAGTGTAATTTTTTATAGTGTCAAAATTTCCCCAAAATGGGTTGGAATCTTCCTAAGGACTCCAAAAATGCCACCTGCCAAGTTTCGTTGCAATCTGACATGTCTAAGGCAGTGTAGGCAAAGAAACAATTTCAAAAAAATCAGCCTCTAGCACCCTTAAATGGACCGCGTAACTAGAACTCTATTTTTGATACCTCAAAAATCTCTGGACCACCTCTATTAAATCCGGCATGGTCGAAAACTCCTAGCGGTCAAGTTTCGACTTAAATGGATGTTCCAGGACAAAGTTATGGGTGAGACATTAAAAAGGGTTAGGACGCACGCTATTCACATGCGGCCTCCCAACACCAATCTCCATTAAAGGAGACTGGTTTGCACAATCACGAGCAGCAACTTCAAATACTCATATGTCACTTGTTACGAATCATATTGTGCCCAAATTTTGTGAGTGTGTTCATCTCGTCAAGACGAGCTTTTTGATATGTGGCACCCATGGCGATGCCCAGACAGGGAGAAAAACTGGAGAGAAGTTGGTGATTCATGAAGACAGTTGCAGAAAAATCAGCAGTAGCATAACTCACTCGAGCAGCCATATCACGGTGCTCACGTACTCGATTGAGAAACTAGTTCCATTGTGTACGTAAGGTCTAAGGTTATGTTTGATCCAAACTCCACGTATGATGAACGGCTGGATTTGGCACACAAAGGGCCAAAGTTGCTACAGATTTCGATCGTCAAAATTCAAGATCCGGCCAAACACCCAAGATGACAAAATCTTCATTCGAGCATGAAATTGAGCTGTGTTTGTTGTAACATAATCGTGATGGCAAGCTCAGTGAGCTCCAGCAAAAAAATCAAATAAAAACATCAAGAAACGAGCACACTATTGATTAGTGCCTCGAAGTTGGTACCAAATCGATCGTAATGCTGAGCCCAACAAGAAAGTAATCATATTTTGGCCAAAGCATCCCCGAATCATCCATGAAAGATCACGCACTTTCGAGGGCAGCAACAGAGACTATTTTAAAAATTCACGTTTTGTTGGGCAGGGGCAAAACTCTGATTTTCCACCCATTTTTAAATTTGTCATTAATTCAAATAAATTGTAATTATCATTAATTAGGCTAGATTTTGGGTATCCACTCATGTTTTGGGCCCAATTCTATAAATACATGCTAAACCAATTGTAAAGGGCTTCCCTCAGTTTTTAATCTCATGGATAAAATTTTAGTGTTTTACATTGAAATTGTGGCCATGTCTTAGAGAGAGAGAGAAGAGAGAGAAGAAAAATTCTGATACCATTCAGTGAAGGTAACA
>NW_006498233.1:575996-593303 GCF_000471905.2 Amborella trichopoda
TATCCACTCATGTTTTGGGCCCAATTCTATAAATACATGCTAAACCAATTGTAAAGGGCTTCCCTCAGTTTTTAATCTCATGGATAAAATTTTAGTGTTTTACATTGAAATTGTGGCCATGTCTTAGAGAGAGAGAGAAGAGAGAGAAGAAAAATTCTGATACCATTCAGTGAAGGTAACATTCTCTCTCCTCCTCTCTTCTCTCTCCTCCTCTCTACTCTCTCTCTCATTTCCTCTCTTCTCTCTCTTCCTCTTCTTTCTTTCTCTCTCCTTTTCTTCTCTCTATCTTTCTCTCTTCCTCTTTCTTTCTCTCTATTCACTTAACATACACGGCAGTGGGCCATCGTTGTGTGTGTCTTTCATCCCATTCTTTCTTCTTTTCACTGCTTCCTTTCCTTACTCATCCCCCATTCTTTCCTAATCTCTCTTCTCTTTCCTATTCTCTCTGTTCTTTCCTTTATCTCTTCTCTTCAGTCATGCATGGTGGTGTCCATCACCAAGCATGACATCCTCTTTCTTTTCTTAATCTCCTGAAATATGCACAGTGAGTCAGGCCATAACTCGAGTGGCGGGCCGGGCCTCTGTCCAAGTTTCCCTATCTCCATGTCATGCACGATGATGCTCATCGTCGCCCATGACATTTCTCCCTCTATTCTCTGACAAAGACATTGAACTGGGCCCTTTCCCAAGGTAGCGGGTCAGGTCGTGTCTGAGTCCCTTCTAACATGCACGACGATGCCTATCGCCACGTTTGTCTTCACTTTTCTCTCTCTTGTCTCTTTCCTTCTTACCGTGGGTGGTGGATCCTCATCACCGTCCATGTTTTATTTTCCTTTCTCTCTCCTCTATCATGAACGATAGAACCCCATCATTGTCCATGCTTTCTTCTTTCTCCTCTCTCCTCTGTCATGAATGGTGGAACCTCATCACTGTTCGTGTTTCTGTCCCCTTCTCTCTTATTTTTCATGGATGGCAGAACCTCATCGTTGTCCATATTTTCTTCTTCTTTATCTCTCCTCCATCATGGTCAGTGAAACCCCATCGCTAACCATGCTTTCCTTTCTTCTTCTCTCTCCTTAGTCATGAGCGATGAGAGCACATCGCCGTCCATACTTTCCTTTCTTCTTTTCTCTCCTTAGTCATGAGCGACAGAATCCCATCGATGTCCATGTTTTCTTCTATCTCTCCTCTCTCTCCTCGGTGATGAATGGTGGGACCTCATCATCATCCATGCTTTCTTCCCTTTTTCTCTCCTTTGTCATGGACAGCGGAACCTCATCATCATCCATGTTTCTCTTCTCCCTCCTCTCTCTTCTATCTCTCTCTTCTCACTTCTCTCTTCCTTCTCTTTCTTCTTCCTCTGTTCTGTTCTTTTTCTTCTCTTTCCTCCTCTCTTTTATTCCCTTCTTTTCACCTCTCTCTCTCTTCTCCTTTCTTTCACTCTCTTCTTCTCTTCCTCTTCTCCTCTTTTATCTCTCCTTGCTCTCTTTTCTTTTTTCTTCTCTCTCTCCTTTTCTATTTTCTCTTCTCCCTCTCTTTCTTCTCTCTCTTCTTTCTTCTTTCTCTCTTGTTTGCCCAAGGAAGGTTAAGATTAGTATTGCCATGGTAGTGCCGTCATCAAGAAGTATTTTTGCTATGCCTGTCCAAGATACCGTGCCCGTCTTGCTACCACAATAGGCTAGCCATTGTGCTGAGCTGGTTGGTGTTCATTCTGTCATCGAGTAGTATTGTCACCATGTCGGTCTGAGTTACTGTGCCCATCTCGCTACCACGTCAGGTCAATCGCCGCACTTGTTTAGCTACTGTGTCAGTCTAGCCACCTGGTCAAATCCCGATTTCTTCTCTTCTATTCCCTCTATTCTATTTGTTCCTTCTCCTCTTATCACCCCAATCTTCATCTTATTCCTTCCCTTTCTTCTTTCAAATGTGCACACCTGTGTGCCTTCGCCCAAAGACAAGGTGGGGTCCCTTGGCCCACTTGTCTTGTAAAATTAACCTTGTGTGTGTGATCGCAGAAACAGGAGAGTACAAGTCAAGGGAGGCGATTTCGAACCATTTGAAGGACTGGGGGGCTTTCCGTCATGATCTAAGAGGGCGCCCATACGAGTCAGCCAGAGTAAGTCACGAACCCAGGTGAGGTGTGTCTCGCCTCACATCAAATTCCTCTCTCATCGGTTGGGGTACCTGCCCTTGTTTCTTAACAAGGTTCCCGAGATAGCGCTCTCTAGTCCCGAATTCTCCTTGAAACCCGAGACATGTGCCACCAGGTCAACTCGACCCGGAGTGAGAGATCGAGGCATCTAACTTGCTTGGTGACTCCACCGGGGACTTACCACCCCTTTGTCGGATTGTCCTTGTTTGACTAGTCTCTCATTTGTTTTGTTGTATTGCATTCACATGGCTTTTGGGTTCCTTAACCCATTCATCCGAATCTGGGATTTTCTCATTCCCGCATTCGTGAGCTTCCCCAGGGAGCAAGTTCCTTGAACTTCGTTCCCAACTTTCCTTTTGAGCAAAGATCTAGTGTTTAGCTCCCAGGTCTTAGCTTGGATAGGTGTGAGGAGGGACTTAAATTGCCCATCTCTTATCTCTAGTGGAACCTCCACCAAAGCACTCTGCATGCACCATGACACTGGTAAGTCACTTGTCAGCCGTATTGCCGAGGTACGCCGAAAGGCTACCAAGTCCTTTTCTGCAATAGGAAAAGAAGTTTCCATTGCTCTTATGGGTCCCTTCAAGGCTACCCCCAACATTCCTGCACCACCTCGGGTCTCTATCCTTAAAGGCTCAACACATCGAGGCAGAGACCATGGGGCCTCCACCTCTTGCACTCACCCTAAGGCTCGTGGATCATCCACTCGAGGCACACCTCAGGGCAACCCTTGTGTTACCTAGAGCAAGTGTGCAGGATCAGGCTTCCTTGGGCCGAAACCTGTACATGTGTATGTGCATCCCACCGCTCGGGGCAACGCTATTGCTGCGCCAGACCAAGCACATTGGAGACAACCCCCTCGTCCTCCCACTCACCACACACTAGTGCAACCTATAAAGGGCAGGCTCCCACCTGTTTCCTTACAGACATATGCTTGTGGTTCTCGGCCTCTTAAGGTCGAACTACTAGTTCGATCCCGGGTTGACTCCCGAGTCACCCGTGATCCTTCTTCACGGGGCGCACACGCACTGCATTCACGAACCGCTCCTTGCTCCTGATTCAGGCGTCATCATGAGTTGATCCTTCTCTCGCCTGTCGCTTCTCTTTCGAGCAAGCATCTCAAGCCCTAGTTCTCGAAGACCTTCCTCAAGAGTACCATCTTGAACCAGCCCCGTCATCTCTATCATGCCTCTGGAGCCCATAAGAGAGCTTGGGATGAAGACCTGATGGGAGATCAAGTCCTTCATCCTCCCCGGTCCAGGTTGACCCCAATTCCTGGCCCCCACTCATTGTTTCAAATAATGGAGATGACTCTCTCTTGTGCAAGAAAGGTCGACCAGCCGCAGTCCCAGTCGCAATTCTGGCATGAGGTCCATCAAAGCCTCAAAGCCAAGCACGACAGGCTGCAAATCCTGACTAGAGAAACCACTAAAATAGTTGGGGCACCCAGTTACGATGACCCTGTTCATCATAACCCCTTCTACCCTCTTCAGATGGGAAAGCTCGAAGAAGAGGTGTGAGAATCATACACAGTGGTAGGTGTCATAGAAGATGACCCAACCACCTAGTAGCCACGGTCCCAAAACCGTCAAGAACTGGTCGTCACCAGGTTGGCGTACAAGACTCTAGTTTAGTCAGAGCATGTTGAGCTCTTGCTGACCGATCTGCCGCGTGCGACCCGCCAAGCTTGGAAGCCTTCAACCGCACCTAAGGCTAACCGTCCTGGAGAAACGATCAGCATCATGGTTGTGAACAAACCTAGTGACTCTCAGGAAGAATGCATGAATAGGTTCGAATAGATAGTTTGAGCAATGATGAAGAAGATTGATCGCATGGAAAGCATGCGGTCCCCAGTCAATGTATCCCATCATGAGACCGATTCCCATAACTCAGACATATCAGCTCCAAGGAAGGCTCCTCCTCTTGCCTAACAGGACAAGTTCGTCCCTCACGCCGTCTCACAGACAGCAGTTTGAAGAACTGGCAAATCCCGGGTATATAGGGTACAACACTTTACCAAAAAAGTACCCCTCCTATATTGATCTGGTTCCATTCCCCTTGGACTACAAGAAAGGGAAGTTTCCCCTGTTCAATGGTACGATATCCCCGCACCAGCATATTTCACATTTCCTAGTAGTGTGTCGAGAGACAGCGGCTGATGGAAGACTCCTCCTCCAGCAGTTTGTTGAAACTCTTGATGGTCCGGCCTTTCAATGGTATGCTCGGCTTCCCCCAAATTCAGTACATACTTGGGAGGAAATAGGGAAATTATTCCGCCAGCGCTTCTATGAGGTCAAGAGAGAGGTCCAAACCATCGAGCTTCTCACCTTGACCCAGGATACTGATGAACCCGTCAATCAATTCATAGCAAGGTGGAGAGATTTGGTTGCTCTCCATCCTAATCCCATGTCAGAGAAGGAAGCAGTCCAGACCTGTGAGTGAAACATGCGACCTGAGATCGCTTTACATGTTGAGACCCCCAATCTGACGTCTATGTCAGAGCTGATCTCTAAGTCAGTTTGCCTATAGAGCTTGTCACGCCACCATAGCGGGTCATGACAACAGTCTTCGAGCTTGGCAAATAACCAAGGCAATGGTAATTCTTAAACCAACGCCCAGGGCAGCCAGCAAAAAGAGTAATCAGTGCGGCCATCACCGTATGCGATCTAAAGACGGCTGCCTCTCAGACTTTAGACCTCTCCAAAGGGGTAGGAACATCAAAGACAACGCCTCAGGTAGGCAAACAACAATAATCATATAACCGGGTACCCCCACCTGCGAACCTTAATTGAGATGATTATTGGGCCAGGCACAAGAATAAAGTTTATCCCTTTGAAAAAGAATGGGTTCCTGAGCTACTTCGACTATTACTGGAGTAGAACATGATTGAGCTGCCTGAGAGCAAGTTCCCTGATCAAGCTGGACTCGACACACATGTAAACTACTATGCTTATCATCGGAGGATAAACCACGACACAGAGGAATGCTACACACTCAAGGACTTCAAGGAGGCTTCGATCTTAAAGGTTTAGATAAAGCTTGAAGAGCTCAAGAAAGCATTCTAGGCAACTGAGGCCTCCCATGCGGTGACAGTATAGGAGGAAAGCGAAGACCTGCACTCTTCTTGGGAGCTGCCATCGGATTTCCTTCGGGCTTTGTTCGGTATGATGCTCCAACAGGGACTCATCACACCAAAGCTAGCAAGGCATTGCTCAGGGAACCGAGAGTCACTGGTGCCTGTATCATCAAATATGAGGCGACAAGCTGAGCGAATGCTATGACTTTGATGCCATAGTCGCAAAGAAGGTGCAAAGACGTCACATTACCTACAACATCATGGGAGAACACCCACAAGTCAGTGATCCCTATCAATGAGGATAAAAATTCACTGTAAGAATCTCTTGATGCCTCCGATCCTATTAAACCCTCAACTTCCTAACCATGGAGTATCATGGGCGGAGCAGACTCAAATCCTTGAAGTGAGAGGAAGTTCGTAAAGCTAGGGTTGTTCACAAACCTAGCCAGATGAATCAAGCACCTCCCAAGGAGACTAAGAGGAGACGAGCGCCAAGGGCAGCTCACCATAGGAACAAGATTCCTAAACCATCGGTCGAGCAAGAATTTCTCAAGCCTCTTCCCCCATTGCTGACCTTACAAGACTTCATCCCCAGAACAATCCTTCATCTTCCCTCGTCTCACCAAGAGGACATCCTTGGGCCATCTCTCACTCGGGGCACGTCCAATGAGGATGACGACATTAAAATCACCCCCCAACGGTCTAAGCAAGGGAAAGACCCAAAAGACCCCCTACACATGTCCAACTCTATCAAAATTGGTTCGATGAGGGGAATGACCTTAAAAGTCCCTCACCTACTAACCCTTCTTCTTCTTCTTCTTCTTATTCTTCCCCTTCCTCCTTCATGTCTTCTACATGTACAATCTTGAAATGTCCAGACTTCGAGGCTCTCGACAGAGAACTTGAAGGAACCAATATAAGAAGGACACACCAGAGGCGGCTGAAAAAGACGCTAGCCTAGGCAGCTGGATTCTTAATAGTTGTTGATGCCCTAGCAGCTCGAGCCATGTCAAAGCCATCCTCTTCTACTGGGAAGCACACGAAGTCAAAGCCGCAGAAACCCCAGTGGCCTCTTGAGCCCGACTTTGAGTAGAATACCGAATACCCCAACCAATTTACCCATCCTCAAGCTCCTTGGGAACCTCCCTCACCCAAATACCCTGGACAATCCACCCATCCTCCAATTCCCTAAGATGCCTCTGGTCTCATACACTCAAACACCTTCTAAGCCTCAACCTCAAACCTCCACTTCACTTAAACAAATCCATATCACCCAATCCACCCAGACCACCCTAACCAAGCCGATTGTGCAACCAATCCAACTAGCAACCCAAATAAACCTCCTCCACCTAAACCTGCTCCTCAGCCTACTATACTACCCAAACCAGTGGTAGGACTAGGAGCACAAAAATCTGACGAGGAAAAAGTGAAATACAATGTGATAGGTCACTTGAGGAGGCTCCCAGCCCTTCTTAGCATCATGATGCTCCCATGCTCTCAAGGGATAGTTGTATGGCTCTAGTTCAGGCTCTTTCCAATCTAGAGATGTACGAGACCGAGGTGGAACCCATTGAGGTGGACTCAACGATCTTGAGTGGATGTATGGCGATCACCTTCTCAGAGGATGATTTGCAATTGGGAGAAAAATTTCACAATCGCCCTCTCTTTGTGACTGGTGAGTTACATGCATGCCCCCATCAACCGAATTATGCTGGATGAAGGGTCAGCAGTCAACCTCATCCCCAGGAGAATCCTCACTCGATTGGGATTAGGGTTTGAGGATCTCACACCGACTCATATCACAGTCCAGGGGTTCAACCAGTCAAGAGAGAAGTCGGGTTACACGGTCTGCCTTCATCTCAAGATTGGTGAATTAAATGATTGCGCTCAATTTCATGTAATCGACACCGACACATCCTATAACATCCTTCTCGGCTGCCCATGGCTCCAGGACCAGGGGGTGGTCCCATCCACATTACATCAGTGCTTCAAGTATAGTCGAGATGAGAGACAGTATACGGTCTATGCAAATAAAAGACCGTTTCCTATAGCCAAAACTCACTATACTGACTCCAAGTATTACTTCACAAATTCAGTGTCACCCAAAAGTCAAATGATGGTGATCACAATTTTGTGAGGAAGACGAAACCTTCATCTCATGAAGATGATGAGGACATCGGGAGAACACTTGTGAACATGTTCAAAGAAGAGGAAAGACAAAGCAAAATCCTCCCTTTGACTCCCATTCATCCCAGCATCCCATTCACTACCCCTAAAGAAACTTCATCTTCTCCTAAAGATGAGGCTTCCCCCTCTGCTTCCAGTCCCGAGCCACCCTTTCGAGAAGATGAACCAGAAGTCACTCTTGAGATTGAGAAAGTCAAGGGGACAGAATTCCCTGCCCCAAAGGTCACCTCACGCTAGACCATCAAAACGTCCTGCATGTCCCTATTGCACTCTTGAAAGCAAAATTGGCACACCAGCTGCCGCAGAAGGTACTCCAAACCCCGGTTTCCATAAGCAAAGAGGATGTTCCTCGTCCCACTGTAGGGTTAGTTCAGATCAGTAGTCTGCCACAAGTCATGTGCTTCCTTGATTCTATGAGAGGAGAGCAGTTCAAGAAAGGACAGTTTTCTCACCCACAAGAGCAGGATCCCATGGCAGAGTTAAGAAGACAAGTTTCCAATCTCCAGAGCCAATTGGAGGTTATGTGTATCTCTTCAAAACATCTAAAGGAGTTCGTTTCTGAGACTAAGAGATATGACGAACTCGA
The DNA here is from genome assembly GCF_000471905.2 of Amborella trichopoda. Next base: position 583,998 of record NW_006498233.1, read on the forward strand.
AGTCAATGTTCTTCGAATAGAAGCTAAAGCCCCTCCTGTTGGACTCTTTATAGTGAGCAGGCTCATCAAATAATGAGCAAAATGAATTATGAGCCCCTATCCAATCAAACGTTAAAGGAAGAAGAGACAACCGCTCCCCCATTTGAGGTCATTGAAACCACAACAGTTTGTCACAGGAAAAAACAAGGATTAGGGTTTCCCTCAGAAAAAAGGGTAGAAATAGCGAATGCCCTGAGATGTGGCCTACCTAAGAACGAGAGATGAGATGCAGTGAAGTAAAAAGAAGAATTAAATCATGCATTATAATGAGCCAGAAGAGAAAAATAGGCATCCCATTTAAATCAAAATTTTTACAAGTGCTGACATATAGAGAAAGAAAATGCAAAAAAAGACACTCTAAAAAACAATTAATGATCTTATGGATCTCTGCTCTAGATGCTGTAGAAGAAGCCTCGGCATGCTGAATACGCTTCTTCAGTTCAACCACCATTTGTGCCTCCTGTTCCATGGAGGTACTTTCTGACTCGATGGTGCGAATGAGCTCTGATAGATCCTCAACCAAAGAGGCATCCAAGGCCTTCCTCTGATTCATCTCCCTCTCAAGATCATCAAATTCGCTCCTCAACCTCCGTATCTCCATCCTTATGGCTATCATCCTGTTAAAGCAGTCTCTTCCTTCCATTTTGAGATCGAGTTGATGAGAAACTATAGCAGGCTTCTTCTGTGCACAAGAATCTACCTCCTCGCAACGGCGTGTGATTGACGCCTCCAAAGAAGCCAGCCTGCTGGCTTCTGCTTCATGATGTAGCCTTCCCAATCTCCAGCTCTCCAATTCATTTAAAGTACGGTCAAAACAAGAGAGGACTTCTTATGCATTCCCTAAAACAGTGGTCGCAAGGGCAAACTCCCTGAGTTTGGCCAATGCCTCACCCATCTCAACGAGAGGCTGCTCCCTTAAGCATTGAAGACCTGCGGGGAGCATGTCTGCAATCATGCTAGATACCCCACTGAAATTAAGACTGGACGGTGCTATCGGGTCTACCACCACGGAAGGAGCTTAATTTTCGAGGGGTGAGCTCGTAGGGATGATAGCCATGTAAGCCACTGGCTCTTCTAGAGAAATCGCGAAGCCTGAATTCTCGGGCTCCTTAGATTTAGAGGGAGCCCCAGTCTCAACCTGCTTCGTCCCCTCAGGAGTAGCCTCCTCACCTTGGCCTTTGCCTGCTGGAGCCACCACTCCAACCTCGGCATGCTCCAAAGTAACCTCTTCCCCTTCTCTATCACCCTCTGGCATAGCCTCAATAAGTTCAAGGCTAGCATCTCTTCCTTGTTCTTCACCTTCCAGAACTGTCACTTTAGCCTCGACAAGTTCAGGGGCCATCTCCTCCCTGTGATCTTCAACCTCAGTCGTGGCGTCTTCTACCTGGTCTGCATCACCCACAGCTAGAACCTCTGAAACAAAAAGCTCAACCCCCTCATCTTCATGACCTACCCACTCTGGGGCAGCAGCCTCTTGATGCTCAAGTGCCTCACTAACCATAAGCCCCTCCTCTTGAAAGATGCTTGAGCCCTCACTATCCATGATCGCAGCCCCTGTCTCAATCGGGGAAACAACCTGCTGAGGGTCAAAGGCCCTGTCAGTATTACGTTCCTCTCCTTGAGCAATAACTGCAGGGCCTTCAACCCCATCGATCTCCATTGGAGCTGGATCTGACTCAGGAAACCCTTGGACTTAGAGGCTTCACCTCAAGTTACGACGTCACCTCTCGATCAGAAGCGATGACAAAAGGCTCAAAGGGGCTAGATTCATCTACCTCAGTTTCTGAAGAGGTAGAAAATAGTTCAGGAGAGGTAGAAGATGATGTAGAAAGGGAAGAGGGTAACTCGGAAGGGGCAGCAAACGAACCAGAGAGGTCAGAAGATGAAGAGCTACGTCCTGATTCTAAAATGACAGGAAGTTTCATACCCCTACGTCTTCAAGCAGGTCTGACAGCTCGAGGCGGTGCACGAGTGTTGGTTGGAGCAAGGCATTTCCTTTTCTTCCCTAGGGGAGAAGGAGTAGCTGCCCTAGAACTCCCCTCTCGAGAAGATCCTACAACAAGAGCACTATGGGGGTCTCTCCCTATCACTGCATTTAGGTCTTGAATCGGGCACCCTTCATGACTAGGGACCTTTCGACTCTCCCTCCATTGAAAGATAGAGGTGAGGTTTTCAAAAATACTCCTCGTCTTTTTCTCCATGACAAAAAATTGCGACGAAGTGTCATCCACCGCTCTCTCGAGGTATCCCAAGAGCTTGCCAGTTTCAAGGTAGCCCAAGTCAAAGATCTCGCCAAGTGGGGGAGTGCTGGTGATCCTCCTTGGTCTAATGTCTTGGCACCAGTTGTAGTTTTCCCCTTTTCAGGGATGATCAGCTTCTCAATATCCTTGGCTGGTAATCCTCCACTAGCGCCCATAGGCCTCGGTCGCCCGGACCCTTCTGCCAAAATGTGGTTCCACAAATTTGCTAACCTCTGTCATCTTCAAACATGTGGACCATGCGGTGCGAATATGCTCTGGCCACCATTATTCTCGAAGAGTTCCTAGCTCTTCCTTCTTCCCTGTGTTTACTCTACCATGGTGCTTTTTGAAGAGTACATAGAAGGGACAACCCTGATCTAGCCCGTGCTGACGAGCAAAGCGATGGGGAATATACCCTTCAAGTCTGGCACTGTATGGGGTTTGATAGGCCGAAGCCCCACCTCTGACGCTCACGATAAACATGAGCTCCTTGATGGTTGTGGGACCACTATCTAGCTCCTTGTTCAGTTCATCAATAAAGGCGCGGTCAGTAAAGTCCCCCAACTAGAAAAGCAACCCGGCGCATACTGGAGGAAACATTCCCAAACAAGTTTCGTGCATCCCCCAAGCTGTGAAAGATAGCCTTCTGCCAGACAATCCTCATTTAGAAGGGGGACATCTTCTCCCCTGCACCCAAACTTCTGACATAAGTGGCAGGAATATGCTCCTAGCCACCCATACACATAGTGGATGGGGAATGGCATCTTGAAGTCCCCACAGAAAGCCTCGCCTCCAACAAGGCCATTGCCCCCTTCCTTGCCTTGATAAGCCGTCCCTTTCGAGATGGCTCCCAGTCCATGGTAGATGTTGCAAAGGACTGGTTATGCAAGGGCATACTGGCGCCCCTCACCATGTCACAAGCCACATAGAATCAGCTTGGGCAGATCATATCGGCTCCCTCAGGGAGAACAAACTTGCATAAGAACAAGGCCAGGTATACGACCAAAAAGACACCGTCATCACTGGTCTCGGATTGGAAAATTAGAGGCATCCCCTTCACAACTGCTTTCCCTTTTCCTCTTGAAATAACTGAACCAGCTTCCTTGGGGTAATCCCAACAAACGAATTTAAGCCATTCAACAAAGGTCACCCGACCATTGCTAGACTTGGAGAAAACTAGTTGGTAAGTCTCAAAGATCTTCTGAAGACTAGCAGGTGGTTCCTCTCCCCCTAAGCAAGCACCACCAAAGATGACTGAGTTCTGAGGCATGAACTCATCATACATTACTCCGATCTGCGAAAGGCCACCGATGAAATGAAGATTCAGCATGGAGATTCCTTCTTCACCATATGACCGAGGAGCCATGCATTGCTCACATGACTCCATATCTCTAACAATACCTTGATGGTATTCGAGCATCGGTCATAATAACTATCTGAACACTGCACAACAGCTAATAGAGACGCGCACTCAAGAATGCTTATGTGTGACCTCAGCACCTTGATGGTCTAGGAAGAGTACCCTTTTAAATATTGGAGCTCCCCTTGCACTCAAAGGCCACTAGAGGACCATATCAGCCCCTTGGTCTTCATCATCCTCTTCCCCAATGTACGAAAATTCTCGTCAAAAGCCACATTCCTAGGCATGAAATGAAGGAGGCCACCCCTTCTTCAATGCTCGTTACCATCATTGCCTTCCAGGACCTCAAAACGAACCGAGTCAGTAAAATCAAATGGGCTTCTGACTAGGCTCTCCCCAGTAAAATCATCAGCGTCAAGCTCTCCACCCCTTGGAAGATTTTTCACATTAGGGATTTTGTAAGAAGCCCCGGTCGTTATATAAAGCTCAAGGACTCACTACCGTGTGTGAATCACTAAGTCACTCACTATCGCCCTACACAACTCATCACCGAGCATGACCACAGCTGGATATGACTTGTCATCATCCATGAAAGGATCGTCGAGTGGGCATGGGGGAATGGTTACCTCCACTCACGACAAGCACCGTGTGCAACCTATCACCACACGTGTTGTCCTTTGACCAATAAGATGCCCCGTAACCGTTCGTCCCCCCAGCGACTATTCAATTCCCTATGACCCTTTGGTAATTCGGTTGCCTATGACTCTTCAGTTCACGTGACCCTTCAGTTGCCTATCCACCTTCCCAGAGACCCTTCGTCTCCCTCATGACTGTTCACCTTCCAATGACCATTTGGCTCCCTATGACTCTTAGTTTCTCACTCGAAAACTCCTCTCACCACTGGAAACCCACTGCTGCACCGCCCCCTCTCTTTCCCGACTGAAGAAACCATTGGAAAACCCTCGAAAACCAGCGAAAGTTCACTGGCAGCTCCCCATTGTAACTTGGACCCCTTTTTTCCCCCTTCTTCGGTACTCCAAAACTCTGTCGAAATCTCTACAGACCCTGACAAACTCCTTGTTGTTCTCAACCTGACAGCAACTCTTGCAGGCAGACTCCTGTAACCCTTCGCCAATTCTCCTGTGTTCCCCTACCGGTGCTCTCTCTTCCCAACTGGAACATTCCCTTTCTTACAAGTGCCTTGCGTTCTTGCCGGAGTTCTCACTGGGAAGCTTCTCTCTTTCACTGCTAAGTTTTTCTTAACCTTCGATAAAATGGTGGAAAAAGGGGGTTGACCCCCTTATATATGTAACATTTCCCCTAACTGCCCAAACCAAACTAAGAATTCCATTCAAGTCCTTGAAGACCAAGCGGTGATGGGCCGGACCGGGTCGGGTTCAGACCCGAGGCCCGAAACGAGGTTTACCATTGCCCATGAAGCACCAAGAGTCAAATGGACCATGACCGGGTCGGGCCAAGCCTGAACATTGACCAACGCCACGTGAACCAACGTCGCGCTTGACCAACGCTGAGTGCAACCAATGCCACGGGCAACCAACGCCAAGGACTGCTTAACATCATTGGTACAGCTGTCGTTCATGCTAGCGTTGTGTGTGTCAATGCAACTGCAGCCCATGGTTACCGCCGTGTGTGTTACTGCCACCCATTCTAGCGTCGCGCATGTTTGAACGCGGTTATCACTGTGAGTGTTCTACCACCACCCCCAGTAGGAGTTTTACCTATACTGTAGCCTATCATCCCTAGTGGAGTTAGTTGTATGCCAAAATAAAAAGAGTCATGCTTACCTCTACAATCGCAGTAGGTCTATTTCGCACTAAGTCCTTATTCCTTTGTTGTCTTATCCCCAGGGAGTCCTTCTATAAACTTATTCTTCATGGAGTCTTTTTTTTAATCCAAGGGAATCAGACTTACCCCCTAATCCCCATGAAGTCCTCTTCCATTTGCCATCCCTCGTTAGGACACCATCTCCACCTAAGCCCTCTCTTGTGTATGGCCTTCACTATTTTATCTCCAGGGAGTCGGATTGTCATCCATGCTTCTATCCCTCATGGAGCTTCACCTATATGGAAACCCACACAACGATCTAGTTGCACGACCCTAAGCTGCATGGTCCAAATTATATGACCTTAAACTGTAGCGGAGGTCTAGTTGCAATACCTTAAACTACATGGTCCTAGCTGCATGACTTTAAACTGCATAGCCATGGTCCAAACTATACGAGCATAAACTGTAGCAGAGATCTAGTTGCACGACCCTAAACTGCATGGTCCTAGCTACATGACTTTAAATTGCATAGGTACAGTCCAAGCTATATGACCTTAACCATAGTGCACGTCCTGGTCGCACGACATTAAACTGCTTTGCACAGGTCTCGAAGGCATGACCTTAAACACACCCCCACACACATACACCCCCTTTACATGTGTCTTCATGCACACCTTCCCTAACCGAACCGTCCATGTTGGCACACCGCCTTCATCAATTTCCGCCAGTAAATCCACCTTCCTTCATTACCCTCAATCATTCCCTAATGAGTCTTACTCGTGCTCCTAAACGGCAAGCCCTCCCACCTTCTACACTCGCCGTCAACTAGTGGGTCACCACTATCCACCTTCCATCCATGCATCATCCATCTTTTGCAAGTAACTCATGTCATCCCCCTAAAGTGAGTCAAATCACCACCATACTCACTCCATGGCCTCCACAGATTGTCATCCATCTCCACCATGGTCCGGCTGTATGACCTTAAACTATAGTGCACGTTCTGGTCGGATGACATTAAAAGGCTTTGCACAAGTCCCGGAGGCATGACCTTAAATACACCTTCGCATAAGAAAAAAAAAGAAAAAAAGAAAAAAAAGAGAATAACGGGCATGGTGTACACCAAGACAGGGGAATGCCATGAGTAAAAATGACGGATGGGCATGGTCACCAAGCCATGAGTAAGAGAGTTTCGTGAAAATAAAAACCCGGGCAACATGAAAACCAAAAAAAGGCACCGTGAGTAAAAATTGAAGCATAAGGGTCGACATGGCTGTGTCATGGGTAAAAGAGCCCCAACTAAAAGGAGGTTGGTGAAAACCTTTTCTATAGCACCACTTCCCAGGTCCAATTGAAAAGCTGCAAAAGGTGCTTGGACTAATCAGCAAGTTGATGCAATACTCGCTTCGTGGGCAACTTCATCCAACATTCAAAAGAAAAATCCCTAGTGTCAGGATCCCTTGATATCAGGACTCAAAAATATGAGCTTCAAGAAGAATCCGACAGTCTAAGTCTGCTCACAAAAGGACCCAGAAGTCAGAAGAATTGTCAAGACGGCAGGTTAGGGTCCCATGCTAAAGGACCTCATTCTCAAGAAGTAAACCAAAAATATGAAAGTCATTCTGACAAGCCAAAAACACCCCCAAAGGCGAACTGTAAAGCCAGGTAGAGACATTAGGGTGATGCCTCGCCATGAGGCCTCTTTGCCAAACACCTCCCTAGCCGACAAGCTCAGATGTTCAAGACAAGCCAACAAAAAGCCCCCGACTGGACCCGATAGGATAGGGCCATAAAGGTTCCCTGCTTGTCAAAGCAAACCTAGTGTAGCAGCACACATGCCCACCAAGGGCCCTTTAGCTGTCTATCCAAATAAATGCTACTGATGTGGATGATGCGCATTCCATGCAGTGTCCCCCACCAGCAGCTACGCAAGTCTCTGACATGGATGACAGGCATTCCATGCAGTTTACCCCCAACAGACAACACAATAAGAAAATCTGACTGATTGAGAAGAAACCCCTTAGGCAAGGCCTTCGACTGCCAGACAAGCCTGGATTCTGACTAATTGGGTCTACAAGCTTTTGAAAGCCCCCAACTGTTGAAACCTGAAAAGAGCTCTTGACGTGGATGATGGGCATTCCATGAGATGTCCCCCACCAATAGCTCAAGTCTCTTCTCTTCCGAAGTCTCCACGGATGGATCTACGAAAAATATCCAAACGTCTGAGCATCCTAGGTGCAAGCGTGGATATCTCCTCAACATTCACGTGGTCCTATGGCTAGCAAGAAAAAAGTAATAAAGCCGAGGAAATTTTCCGAATGTTGTCCTTCTCACTTCTCTCAAAGCACAAAATTCGGTGGGGGTAAGCTGTTTGAACACATTTTTTAGCACGTTGGGTCCCCGATGCAGAATAAAAGAGAAGTCATTCAATAAAGCCCTGATTTACAATGTAATTTTCAACAGTCTCAAAATTGCCCCAGAATGGGTTAGAATATTCCTATGTACTCCAAACGGCCACCTGGCAAGTAAATCGCAATCCAACATGTTTACGGTAGTGCAGACAAAGAAACAATTTCAAAAAAATCAGCCTCTACCACCCCGAAACAGACCCCGTAACTAGAACTCTATTTTTGGTGAGTCAAACAACTGTGGGGCCAATGGCATTGGATCTGTCACTGTTGAAAACCCCTAGGGATCAAGTTTCGGCTTAAATGGATGCTCCAAGACAAAGTTTTGGGTGAAACATTAAAAAGGGGTAGAATGCACGCTATTCCCGTACGGCTTCCCTGCACCAATCTCCATTAAAGGAGACTGGTTTGCATAGTCACAAGCAGCAACTTCGGAGACTCATATCTCACTCGTTATGAGTCAGATCGTGCTCAAATTTTGTGAGCGTGTTTGTCTCGTCAAGACAAGCGTTTTGATATGTGGCACGCCATGTGAGAATGCTCGAACAGGGAGAAAAACTAGAGAGAGTTGGCTATTCATGAAGACAGTTGCAAGAAAATCAGTAGTAGCACGACTCACTCAAGCAGCCATATCACGGCTCTCACGTACCCGATCGATACGAAACCAATTCCATTGTGTATGTAAGGTCCGAGGCTATGTCTGATCCGAACCCCGCAGACAAAGGCATCAAAATTGCCACAGATTGCGGCCACTGGAATTCAAGATCCGACCAAAAACCCAAGATGGTGAAATCTTCATTCAGGCACGAAATTGAGTTGTGTTTGTTGTAACGTGATCGTGATGTCATGCTTAGTACAATTCAGTGAAGAAATCAAAGAAAAAATCAAGAAACAAGCACATTATCGATCGAAAGTTTTCAAGATTCATATAAATTTGAAGTTACTTGATCGTGGCCTAAAAACGCGATCCGTAGGACAAAGTTGGTACCAAATCGATCGTCATGCCGAGCCCAACGAGAAAGTAATCATATTTTTGCCAAACAAGTGTCAAAGCAACCACGAATCATGCATGGAAGATCACGCATGTTCTAGGGCAACAATAGGGACTGTGTTTGGAATTTTGTGTATTATTCGGTAGGGGCAAAACTGTCATTTTGCACCTATTGTTAGATTTTTTTTCAATTCAAATAAATTGTAATTATCATCAATTAGGCTAGATTTTGGGGATCCACCCATGTTTTGGGCCTAATTCTATAAATACATGTTAAACCTAATTGTAAAGGGCTTCCCTTAGTTTTCGATCTCGTGATTAAAATTTGAGAGTTTTATATTGAAATTGTGGGCACATCTTAGAGAGAGAGAGGAGAGAGAAGAAAAAGTTGGGTACCCTTCGATGAATGTAACTTTCTCTCTCCTCCTCTCATCTCTCTCTTTTTCTCTCCTCCTCTCATCTCTCTCTTTCTCTCTCCTCTCTTCT